>CAEGAD010064393.1:0-34282 GCA_903067055.1 Poeciliopsis paucimaculata
GGTATCTAGATATATAAGCAGATATAAAGTATGTATATACTTTATATCTATAAAGTCTATAAATAAATTTTATATGTATAGAATAGGAAAGGTGTTAAAAATCATGGCAGTGAGAATAAAGATTATTTTTGGCATACATCACATTAATGTTTCATATATACATACTTTTTTATTTTCTTTTATCTTTCTCAATAATTGTTTTTCTGTTTTCTGTGTTTCTGTTTTGTGGCAGAGGCCCCTAAAACAGAGAAGAATTTCGAGGAACGGCTGATTTTTAAGACTTTCATTCTCAAGTTTGTCAATGCTTTTACCCCAATCATCTACATCGCTTTCTTCAGGGGAAGGTTGCTATTTTTTATTTAATTTTAATTTTAATTTGTTATGCTCTTTTTTCTTGTTTCAATATATCATATTTATGTCATCAGCTGAATATTTGTTTCTTCATTTCACTTTCCTTGTAGACTGGTGGGCAGACCAGGCAGATATTTATATGTGTTTGAGTCTTACAGAATGGAGGAGGTAAACTTTATGTTATTACATCTGCAAGAAAAATCTATGAATTAAATTATTGTTTTTTCTAAAACAAATTACAAAAAGCAAAAACAGTAGAACCCAATGTGAGGAATTCCAACTATTAGGGCCTGATGTTATGAATAACTATTTGCGAAGAATTCCAATGTTGTGAGAACCTGAAATGGAAACACAGGCTTCCTAATTCAAGGTGGGCTTGCAGGAGGGCAGTTCTGTGGGAAATCTGAAGCCTCTAATAAACTGCTCATCATCATGTTCCTGCAATTCAGTCTGATCTCTGAACACACACTCATAAGGCTCCTGGTCTTTAAGAAGATGGGTACAATTATTTTGTTCAGGTTTAACTTTTTTTGTTCCTGTGTTCCTGATTTCCAGTGTTCTGATGGAAGCTGTCTGATGGAGCTATGTATTCAGCTGAGTATTACCATGTTGGGAAAGCAGCTCATTCAAAATAACCTTTTTGAGATTGGAATACCGTGAGTACAGTTCCGTTTCTGCATTTATTTTATTAGATCTGATTAACAAGGATTTGGCACTAGGCTGCCATTTCGTTCTTGTGCAGATATGCTCGAAAAATGCCTCACTTACAGTACAGTCTGGGCTTTCTCCCTTTCACTCGGATTCTCTCTGGTCAATTTTTGACCTGGCCAATCAGCGACAGAAGGACAAGTTACAATGTTGTTGAGTTTCTACACTGTTTTGAAATTGTAGTCTGCCTGTTTCCTCAACGGCAGTGGAGGAAGTGAATGAAGTCGTCCAGTCTTTGTTGGTCATGCTTCAAAATATTAAGTTAACATCAACAGTCACCTTGTTGGGCTCGTTGCTTCTCTCTTTGCAGTGGCGGATGATTGTTTACAGTTCAGGCAGTCTCCTGTTAGATTTATAGTTCAACTGGTGCATTACATACATCATGGGCAGAAGTTAGCGACTGGGTTAAATTTAAAACTTCAGCAGAGTCCAGAAATCAATCATTCTCAATAGCTGAGAGCCCTCTGAATGAAACAAATAGAATAAGACCAGAGGTGGGTTTTACCAGGCTGATTTGGCACAAAGTAACGTCTATTTTATAATTCTGTTAAAAGGGGTCGTGACTGTAAAATACAATTTTAAACAAGTTTTAGTCAACTGTTAAACCTTGTTAGTTGTTCATTCAAGTCAAGTTAGTTTAGAGCTAAACTCTTTAGAGTTAACTTGTGTGTGTGTTATTTTTTTTTACATTCCTCAGCAAACTGAAGAAGTTAATTCGATACATTCAGTCGGAACAGGGAGCATTTCAAGAAGAAGAGAGACAAAAGAAACTGCGGAGATATGAGACAGACCACTTCTTGGAACCGTTTGGTGGACTGACACCTGAATATATGGAAATGAGTCAGTAGCAAACAAAATCTTTGCATGCAATCATTTTCTGTAAGTGACTGACAGAGAGATATGGTATGGAAAAGGAAAGGGCAATATGTGGCTCAACCAGAAGATTTATTGTCTGGTAAATGTATGAATGTTTCTGCTTTGTAAGTGAGACAGGGTGAATGTAGCACTGATGTAAAAGTGCTTTGATTGGTCACTATGACCAGTCCATTTACTCAATCCATTTACAATTCATATTTTAGTACATTATGCAGATCTAAATGAAGTCGGCATCTACTCAAGCACAGAACTGAGTGTTTCCCACCACATACACAAAGAATGATGACATTTAACCATAATGGTGAAGACTTGATCCCAATTTCAGATTGAAAAAGATGTAATATCAGATTTCTTGATAACTGTACTTAATATGTGAGGTTTTTTTAACCAAACAAAAAAACTTAATTTTTGCAACTGCCTTTCTTGCTTCCTTCCAGAGAGTACCTGGTGATAGTCAGATGTTCTGCTTCTTTATAATGAGCAAAGAGGTCATTGAGAGAGGGGTGCTCGTCCTTGTCTTAACATCTTAAATTAACCTAGAAACAATGATCGTATTATTGGAGACATTTGTTGTCTAATTTATGCAGTGTTATTCAAAAGCACCCATGTATCACATGCAAGGTTTCCCTCAGTGTCAGTATCTGATACTTTTGAGTTTCCCTGGTAGCTGTCAGACCACCAGGCTTTATTCGACCCCTACCAGGCTCAGCGTCGTTTGTTCATTTTAAATAGCTTTTATACACAAGTAACAGTGATTAAACTAGTTTTATAATTAGGGCATTAGGACCAATTGCCCAGTCCATGTGTCTGTCCATTGGCCTCACATGCTATTGTTTCAAAATTATAATGCCTGGTCATGCACCTCCAATGTTTTTATTTTATTATTTTGAAATTTTTTCGACATAAAAACTACTGATGCCTGACTGCCTGAGCGCTCCTACCACCGGGCTTGGCAGGTTTTCTGGGGGAAACTCTGACATGTAAACATTAAGGCCTTTTTAGGATTTAGCATTCCTGCTACACTCGTACGAAAAAAGGTAATAAAGATGAATAATCCTTAAACTGGACAACATAAATCCAAGATTTAGGTTGGATTAAACCTAAATCTTACTATTGGACTGATACTGATACTTTTGAGTTCAACTTGTGTTGTGTTCCATATTGTTCTAAGAGGACTTATTTTGAATGAGCACTACATAAATAAATAAAATTATTCTTTGTTCTTCTTTTCCAGTTATCCAGTTTGGTTTTGTCACATTGTTTGTGGCATCCTTTCCTCTTGCTCCTCTATTTGCTCTGCTCAACAACATTATCGAAATACGGCTTGATGCTAAGAAATTTGTGACTGAGTTGCGAAGACCAGTGGCAGCAAGAGCCAAAGATATTGGTGAGTTTTTCTATGATATGATTAAGTTACAACACAATCAATGCAGCGAGGTTAATGATATGGAACCATAATGCTGTCACAAAGGAAAACACATTTTTTAGCACTATCACTCTATAACGTGTTAATTACATTGTTCTAACTAACCCTAACATAATATATTGTGTAAACATAGCAATTATATTTTATACACGTCATAATTAGATTGTCTAAACATGATACTGATATTGTGCAAACATGATATTTATATTGTACAAATGTTTTTAATTTCATCCATGTTATGCTAAACAAAACTATTAAAGTGGCTAACAGGAGTTGGTCCAAGTTTTCCTGGCGAGATATTGATGCTGCTTTGCATTGTGGCTGAAACCATTAATAGTATGTCCACTCTGAGCAGGATCTTAAACAGAATGGGACTGCACAGGAGGAATCATCAGTCCGATCCCGTAGATGTGGCACCTAACTGACCTTCTGGAATGAATCTGCAATTTGCTTCCGATTTTAGATTCCGATTCAGAAAATGGCTAACGAGTGATTCCTTATAATTTTCACTACCTTGAGCATCTTTAATCTGTTCTACTTTAAAATCTAGTGTATTTTAAAGTAGAACATTCCTGAATCAGAAGCTACAATCGGAAGTCAACTTCAGCTTCATTCCAGACAATGAGGTAAGAATGCAGAATGTGGAGGAGCAGACTGCCTGTCCGTCTGTGCAGTCCCACTCTGTTCAGGATCCTGCTCAGAGTACACATACTATTAATGATTTCCTACACAACAGGCAGCAGCATCAGTATCTCTCCATATTTTAAACCAAGCATGAAGGAAAACTTGACCAACTCCTGTTAGCCACTGTACTAGCCTTCTTTATACCGGCACTAAAAGCATACTATCGCATATCACAATATTAAAGATCACTTTTATACAATATGTGATCATGTTTGCACAATATACAGACTCCTCCAAAAGTATTTCAACAGCAAGGCAAATCCCTTTGTTTTTGTTGTACACTGAAGATATTTGGGCTCGACAACAAAAGATAAACCTGAGGCAAGAGATTAAAATGTCAGGTTTTATTTTCTGGCATTTATATGTAGGTGTGTTAGGTAAATTAGTATATCTCACCATTTGTGTTACACCATAGCATTTTAGGTGAGCAGAAGTAAAGGAACAAATTATCCTAAAGTGAGTAGTATTTAATATCTGGTGGCATAATCCTTACTTGCAATGACTGGCTCAATCCTGTGACCCATCAGCATCCCCAAATATTCTTCATTTGTGATGTTATTTCAGGTTTTTACCACAGATTCTTTCTGTTCTTGTTTTTTTGGGGGGATGTCTCCCTTCAGTCTCCTTTTTAGGAGGCGAAATGCATTCTCTATCAGGTTAAGGTTAGGTGATTGACTTGGTCAGTCTAAAACCTTCCACTTTGTTTTCTCTGATAAAGTCCTTTGTTTTAGGTCATTCTCCTGCTGCATAATGAAATTCCTCCCATACCTGAGATGCATTTCTCTGTAAATTTTCAGACAAAATGTTTATGTACACTTCAGAATTCATTCTGCTGCTACCATCATCAATTACATCATCAATAAAAATTAATGAACCTGTTCTAGAAACAGCCATGACTTTATCTTCACAGTGCTTTGCAAATGAACTTGTATGCTCCGGATCCAAAGCAGTTATTTTCTTTCTTCACACTTTGACCTTTCCATCACTTTGGTAGACATTAATCTTGGCCTCATCGGTCCATAAGATTGTGTTCCACAACTTTTCTGGCTATCTCTGTACTTCTTTGCAAATTGTAATATGGCCTTCTGATTCTTACTACTGATAAGTAGTTTGCATCTTTGAGTATACCCTCTGTATTTTTGCTCTTCGAACAGTGAATTGTGATACCTTCACCCCTGATACTACTGGTGCTTTGGGGGCTTTCTTCACAGCTCACAATATTTCTGTCACCAACTACTGTTGTTTTCCTTGGCCGACCTGTTCACCTCTGTTGCTGTTAGTTGTTGTGCTCGCTATGCTCAATGTTTGTCCAATGGCTCTGAATGATTTTACTTTTCTCAGCTTCGAAATGGCTTGCTTTTCTCCCATAGACAGCTCTCTGGTCTGTCAATGATGAGCTTGTGTGCTTCCTCTTGTTAAAGAAGATAAACCAACATAGGCCAGTAGGCCAATAGACCTTGTTTAGGTTTAAGCATAGCCAGTAGCCATAGCCAGCAGGCTATGCATAACCCTACCCAATAACTTTAAGCATAGGCCAAAAAGTAGACAGGTCAAGCAGAGCTATTTAATGTTTGAACAATCAACGTTAAAGGCAACACCTGGTCAACAAGAAACACTTGTCCGTCACATGTTCCAATAGTTTTGCTCACTTGAAAAATGGGTGGATTCAAACAAAGGGTGGGATATCCTGAGTTGTTTATAACACACCTACATGTAAATGCCAGAAAATAAAAGCTGACATTCTTAACCCTTGTCTCATGCTAATCTATTGTTGTTAAACCCAAATGTCTTCACTGTACAACAAAAACAAAGAAATTTGCCTTGCTGTTCCAATATGTTTGGAGGTTATTGTGAGTATAAAGCTTGTACAATATAATTATCAAGTTATAACGTGACAGTGCTCAAAACTTTCTTTTCCTCTGTGACAGCAATATGCTTCCACATAATGATGTGTCCAGTGACTGATAATTCTTATTTTTATGCTTGCAGGTATATGGTATGATATTCTGAGAGGAGTAGCAAAAGTTGCTGTCATCATTAATGTAAGTAAACATACCTATCTGTAAGTATAAATGCTTTGGTTCAAACTATGATCAAATGAGATGCGTTTCAATAAGAGACAACTTTCAATAGAGGAAAGAGACTATAAAACTAGAAAAGGAGGAGGAAGAAAATGGATGCAGAATTAGGCAAAAGTGAATCCAAAGGTAATTTGAGGGCAGAACTGGGAATTTCTAATTATAGATTACTGCTACAAGATCAGAAATCTCTTTTTAAAAGAGACTATATTCTTGAAGTCTTTGGCTTCCTGGAAAAGCCACTAGAGCAAGTGGCTGTGGACTATCATGGCAAATGGGACAGGGGAGTTGCTCTCCCCAGTATCTTTGACACACATCTCAGTGACTGGGAATGTGCTGAAGACGCTGTCCAAGTTTGGGTATCACAGACCTGAGTGCTCCAATGATCACTGGCAAAACTGAGACCACAACTTCTCCCTTTGCTGTCGAAGTCTCTGGTATTTCTTGAACTTCTCAGGCTTACCTTTTAATGTTGTGTTAATGTTTAATTACTATGCCACTTACAACTGTCCCCTTCTCTACTTTTTCCACCTTTTACTTTACTTCAACAGTAACATTTGTCAAGCTTGGTCAAGTGATTCTCAACCAGCCAACATTTAGCCCATATTAATTGTGAAATTTCTAGTGTATATATGATACAGATGTTGTACGCTATCACATTGCATAGTTATGGCATTAAGGTTAAGCATTTTACACTAGCTGTTATGGAATTAACTGTTACATCAACTAGCAAGCAGAATTGCGCAACATTCAGCTTGGTTTGTGTTTATTTTTGGCACATGGTAACCATCCTGCCATGATTAGCATCTCTGTACCGTTTATTAATCTAGACTTATCAAATAACTGGATTTTATGCAGCCATTAAAAAATTAGGAAAGTTAAATATTCAGTTATTTAGTACAGTTTTTCTCAGTTACTTTGATGCATTTCTCAGAACACAACTAAAATTCTCAAAACTACTTATTCAATCTTCAAATCAAATTGTCACTTGTGCACATCAAAAAACAGTTTCCTGCTTCTTTCAACACCTTGCAAATGCGTTTGTACATCATCTAAGTTACTATGTATCATTCTCTGTTTTTTCCTACACTTTCAGTTTCTTTCGTTATGTTGATCAAAATATATTGTATGGGTCTCTGTTGAAAAGTCTTGACCTTTACAACAAGTTTTCATAAAATGTTAATCATATGTCTAGATATTTCTTTTAGACTTTTTTTCTAACTCTATCCTGAACTGGTAAATTGCTCCTGGATGAATTCTGTGTTTCTCTAATGAAAGTAAAGGTGTGAAGCATTAGATCAACCAGGATCATCCAGTTTCCTGAAACAGATTGAAGATGCATCTCATAAGCCATCAACTGGCAAGTATATAGTATATGAAGCTGAAGAACAACTAATGTTACATTTCTGGCGATGGAAGGACAAGAATTGGGATGGGGTCAACAGCCAGAAAGAAGAAGAGGAAGAGAAGTGTGGCTGTGGCGGCACATTTAAAAGGCAAAACAGAAACAATCAGAAGAGGCTGAGGTCAGTTTCTGTCACTCCATCAGACAGTAGCTTGTCTGTCACAAGCTACTGTCTGATGATGCTGGACTGGCTCAGGATCATTGTATGATTTGCAGAATGAAATTCATCCTATTGGATAACTTCAAGTCTAGTTTCCAGTGTATGGCTTTCAAGTAACATTTATAAATAACTCCCAGTTGGTGATGGCCGATGGAGGTTTTCTTCTTTACTGTTGCTACATGCATGAGGAATTGCTCTAAAGTCAACAACACAAACCAAGAGACTGCTGTCGCTACGACCTTGTCCAGGAGGAGTGAATGCTGCAAGTCAATGACTTGATGCTCTGCTGGGTTTTGTTTGAAGTGTTTTCAATTACTTTTTGATTATTTGAGCTTATTGTGCTGTTTGATACCTGGGTTCAATTGGAATCTATGTATGATGAAATGATTTTCTGTAAAGTGTGTCAATGCATTCGCTGTGAATTGGCATGATATAAATAAATAAAAATTGAATTGAATGAAAGTTTATTTGATAGCCCGTGGGTAACTGAAGTAGCATAGGCCACTGTTACGTTAAATTTCCCTGGTCTGACTAAATTTTGCCTCTGCTAGGCATTTGTCATCTCCTTCACATCAGACTTCATCCCTCGGATGGTCTACCAGTATATGTACAGCCCTGATGGCTCCTTGCATGGATTTGTCAACCATACGCTGTCCTACTTTAATGTCAGTCACTTTGAGCATGGCAAAGAAACTATGGATCCAATGCCTTATGGCTATCCCATTGAAGTTTGCAGGTGAGCATCAATCTTGTTTTGTGTCTTCACTGTTTACATCCACCAATTCCTTTCACTATTTTTTCTTCTGAAATTGAGTAACTATTTCTCAGGATGTGTCTGCTGGTTAGTTCAGGAATAACTAACCAGTCATGTGATGTCACACTTTTGTGAACTTTGTAACTGACAGTCACCTTGGCAGGCAGTCGCTATGACAACGATAAACAAGCCACAAGTTTAGAACTCACTCCCACCTCGTTCCTATCTAACTTATGAACAATATAGGTACATAACTATTATTCGATTACAATTTTTGAGTACGCTACCCACCTTTGTGGTACTGCAGTAATTACTGCTGAACTAGCAAACTGAGCTTAGCTAATGTAGCTTTTATCCTGAAAGTAAGACAAACATGTGGCATAATCATTCTGCACAATATTGTTTTCCCAATAATTTTACAAATATAGGTATTTTCATAAAAACCAAAAACCTCACTTTTAGTTTCTTAAACATTCATGTATGGGGTTTACTGACATTTGGATTAAACAAGAGCACTAATCCACCAATCAGATCAAGGCAGACTCCAGTCCAGCCTTGATCTGAGTTTTCCCAACAGTGGCTTTCTCATCACTGCTCTTCCATAAAGCTTTGACAGGTGAATGAATTAGGGAACACCTGTTGTCTTTTTTAAACAGTAGGTTGCACTGATAATGCCTTACTGCTACTATATGATTCTCACAGGTATAAGGATTATAGAGAGCCTCCCTGGTCTCTAACACCATATGAGATCTCTAAAGAATTCTGGGCGGTGCTGGCTGTACGACTTGCCTTTGTCATTGTTTTTCAGGTAACAAGAGAAAGCAGGATTTTTTTTCTTTTCTATAAATATTTTTCATAACAATGCTCATATTTATTTTTAAAATGTGTAATTTGCAAACACCTAAGAAAATAGATCATAACATGCAAAATCTAAAAGAAAATAATGTCAGCAGTAGAAATATTGGATGGATATAAAATGTGCACATAAACTCCCAGATTTCACACTGTTATTATTGTTTATGTCCTAACATCCAAAGCCTCCTACTGAAAGGCAAACTTTCTTTTTTTCTGTGACTTTACAGTGCTGTGAAAAATGTACACATTTCTTCCGTTTTTGCTTTTTTTTGTCACATGAAATGTTTCAGATCACAAATTCTAACATCTGAACATGATTTTAAAAAAGCTCTTTTTAGGTCCTGTTTTTATCTACTTCACTTCATTGCTTCTATAGGACCCGAAGCACTTAATGAATTCCACTTTTGATTTCCACTTTTGTTTAGATGATTAGTTAAACCTGTTGGCATAAATATGTTGTAATCTTTATATTAATAAAATATATGTATTAGCTGAACTACTTGATTTAGTACTGCTTGCTTAAAATAAATGAAGTTCTCTCATTCACTAATCTTAAGCTTACTTTGCTTTTTTTTTTTTTGTTGAGGCAATTAGTTTGTATAATTTTTTTAAGTAAGGTAAACTAATTAGATGTTACAGTGTAGTTTAGTTTAGGTTTAGTGGAAAGTTACATTTTCTGATCATGGCCAGGTTGGTTTGACTGACTATTTTACACAAAATGTAAAAGAAAAAACAGATTTTCTATTTACACAGGTTATCTTTGTATGTTCTTATACTTTGCTTGATGATTTAATTAATTATTTTCATTATTCTTTGCCAGAATGTTGTGATGTTGATGAATGACATTGTTGACTGGCTAATCCCAGACATCCCCAAAGATATCAGCCAACAGATCCACAAGGAGAAAATTCTGCTGGTTGAACTCTTCATGAGACAAGAACAAGGAATGATCAATATACTTGAGAAAGGGGGGTCATCAAGCATCAAGGAAACCTACAGAAGAAGTAACAACAACAACAACAGCACAGCGGCCCCTCTGTTCTCAAAAGAGCAACCCAATGGCACCAAACAATTCTGAGCGTAGCAAGGATGTCTTCATTAATCAGTCTTAGCAAGTCAAAGCTTGCACATAGTATATTTTTTCATTATTCACTCAGGTCATCCTGAAGTCACTGTTTCTGTTGACGTCTAAAACATTCCAACATCTTAAAGAGCAGCTTGTCTATCAGGTGTGAGAAAAGTAAGCCATTCTCCATGTGCTGCATTTAAAAAGTTTTATGATAGAAAATGTCAGTCCATAACTGTTTCCTCAGCTTTTTGTCACTCATTATATTTGTATTCAACTGTGCATGCATAATAACATAAGAACATTTGCATACAAATCTATTAATGCTCATGAAGATATCACAATTTGTATAAAATTTACAAATATATTAAAATAAGAACATTTTTAATCTTGTGTGTGTTGAAAAGGATTTGCTTTTGTAGTTGGTACTACAACTTTTGACAGTGTAATTGTTTTAATTTTACAGCTCTGTTAGCCACTTTATTACTTCAAATACTGTCAAATAGCAGTGACTCAAATGGCAGCAACCCAATGCATTTACCAATCTAGGCGGGTGAAGATGATATGATGAGCTCAGCTCAGCACAAAAACAAATAAACAGTGGCTGACTGTTCCATGGCTGATGCCAGACCATATCTCACTCAATTTGTTAACAAGATGAAGCAGTGATTTATTCTGCCATGTTCCATCCGTCTTATTGCAATTCACAGGGCCATGTGTTCTGCCAGGATTTGAAGGTCAAAACTTTAATTCATTCATGCTTTTTTCTTTTTTGTTTAAGTCTCTCCAGGTTGAATTTACAGATGGCCGTGCAAGAAAATGCACTAAATTTTAAATGTACCATAATCTAAAGTTGTTGTTTTTTTGTTTTTTTTAAATAAAACAATCAAACAAACAGTTGTAAATTTGATTAAAAATATATATATTAGGTTTTGAGGGAGCGCTCAAAACTGAATAATATTTATTGTGTTTTGTAGTCAGGATTCATCTAAAAAGTGTGTGAAATTTTAAGCTGTTTGGTCAAACAGGGGTGAAATCCCTGTGTGTGTGCCAATGTCAGATCAGGATGACAAACAGACACATTTTATTTGACCTTAGCCACCATTGATTTGTATATTTTACATGGTTTTTGAAAACCTGTCCACATTGTCTGGTGAATGGCATTAGTGAATATTACTGGTGAATACAATAAAAAAACATAAAAGACTAAGGGCATGATAAAAGCTACAGAGAACAAGAATAAACCAAGAAAGGATAAAACTAATCTAAGAAGTCTAAATAGAAATGTGCAAGGATCAAAATGCATGAATAAGCAATAACTAAATACATATGAATAATTTATATTTTAAGTAATACAGGGACTGAACAGAATATAGTAAGATCTGAACTGAAGTAAAAACACATCGGATCATAATATTAAAAAAAGTCCAAAGGAAATTAATATTCAGCAGGGGGACCACAACAATTAACAATAAAATAGAAGTCAAGGAAACAACTAATATGGCAGAAACTATGAAGCATGAATTACCCACAGGGATTCCAAAAATTTTAATCAAGTAAAAGTATCACTTAAAAAGTATCCATTCAAAAAATGACTTTTTTTTTAATTTTTTTTTTATTCTTACTTGAGTATCATTTTACCAAATAGTTGCCATTTGGTAAAATGTCCATGTTAATGGTACAGGATGTTAAGAAAAGTGGCTCCAAGACACTTTGAATTAGACTCATGTGAATTTAATTTAGAACTGACTCTGTTCTTAATCATTTCTGTATAGCAAAACTACAAAGTCATAGGTCTATAGATCTATGTAAAAAATATCGCTCATGTTTTTGTCTCATATTTGTTTGACATTAAGGAGAATTCAGCCCTTTTTTCACTCCTAGCAGTGGTCATCATTCCTACAAACACAGTTTAGGTTTCTACTTTTACAGAAATCCATGTTCTATTCAGAAGTGAAGATGATATGTTGATACATACATTTTTTCCACAACCTGACTTTAAGTGCCACAAACTTTGCAAGTGGAGATAATAGTAGTTGTAGCATGGTGTTATGTTTTTGAAGAAGCTTTTTTATGCTTGCTACTTCATAAGTTTCTCTCTCTTGTCAGGATTTTCAATTATTCTGGCGCCACCAGGGTCTACATTCACACAGTCTTCTCGCTTTCACTTCAGTCACACAGAAGTAGAAAGAAAATCACTTTTACAATGCATTTTGATTGATTAAATTGAGATTTTCACTAGCAGAGCAGATGGATCTCTTTCTGTGAGGGAGGTACCGATGTGAAACTAGCCATGACCTCACCCACCGTTCAGAAAAATTTTTCCATACAACATACCAATTTCCCTACAGTGATCAGCAGCTTAAAGCCAATCTCTGACTTTCACATTTGCTGATTCACTGACGGGGAGGCATTGCCTGCACCCGCTGCTGCTCACAGACACACAGCTGGGGAGAGGAGCTCAGGCATCCTTTGTTCATTTTGGTGAGCGCATATAATACACTTGTGTTTACTCAAAAAGTACATTGTACCACAAATACTTTCTTTTTCTGGGTGTAGTTGAGGTAAGCTGTAGAATAGTCAGTGGTTATTCACTGACTATTCTACATTAAATTAACTCATTTAATGTGACTTAGAGAGTGGAAGAACCAGAAAAACTGAGGGATATGTAGTGCAGATGATATTTTGTGATGAAATTACAGAATGATGTACTCAAGAAAAATACATGAAGCTCATAATATAAAAAGAACAGAATAGGGGCAAAGTGAATTTCAAATTTGACTCAAAGTTCAGCTTAAACGCTGATTGTGAGTCATATTTTATCTTTTTCTTTTATAATTTAGCTGTTTCATTAGTCATAAAAATTTTGAAAATGCATTTAAAATGCATCTTTGTTTTGAGTTGATTTTTACGATTTGTAACCATTCTTAATGGTTAAAAATCAACATTAGACACCTATTCCTATTGATTTTCTCAAGGTAAAAATACATAATGTACAATCTGTGTCTGTAACAAATCTCACACTGCTCTTGAGCACCCAAAGTCTTGTGCACACCACTACCTCTGATGGTGGACAGCTACATCTCTCCTTTGTGTGATGGTGTTTTAGTGGGTGAAGCTACTTGATAAGAAACTCAAACTTTACGCTCCAAACTTGTGCTTCTCTTAACATAAATAAATTGTTCAAGAAAGAATTTAAGGTTCAAGGCTGGTCACTGGGCGCATGACAGAGAGTCAGAGTGAGAGTGAGCACAGCTATTAAGTACAGTGTTGCTAAATTAAGGATTGTCCAAAGCAAGTCAAATTCAAAGCATCAATTGAAAACATAGCAAAGACAAATCGAAGGCAAATGCACTCCCCCTCCCCAAGTAATTACTGTCTGTTTAGATGATTACCTATAATTACCTGCAAACTGCCAGCGTCAAACATGTGGTTGTGAGACCTAAAGAGGAGATGCGCAAGAAATAAAGGAAGAAATAGAGGAAGTTGGAACTGAAGAAATAGTTGGAAGGGGAAAGGTGCAGTAAAGGCAACAGAAGCAGATAGAAAAACAAGAGGTTAAAGAGGGGAAGATATGATATGGAGGAGGAGTAAAGATCTATAATGAGTTAGGGAAGGGGAGCTCTAGTGTAGTATTGACAAGTTTTTTTGTCAGCCGGGGTCAAGTGGTTGCTGTCTTTGCTTTCAGCAACTATAAATGAGTGAAAAGCACAGCATTAATTTCCCGTCATTTACAGAAATGCAGCAGACCTCTGACAGCACCGGCAATGGCAGGGCCAGTGATCTGCTGTCCATGACAGTGACATGGTGATGATTCACCATGATGATTCTTTTTCTGCAAGTCATGTGACAGTCAGGTGGTCCTGTTTATAAATGCTGTAAAATCCTTTTCCATCTGTTCCTATTTTAGTAACCACTCATAAAGACTGATGTCAATGATGCCTGTAAAGTGTTTAAATTGCTACTTGTATTTCCATATAGGGTCCAGTGGTCTAATGGAGCTTTAATCCTGTTACGCTACTACAGGAGATCCCACCAACTTTTACAACTTAGAAGAATATTAACACATAAGCCTCTCCCTAGCTGTCAAGGTGGATCATGGGAGATGTCAAAGACAACATTCAGCTCACCCATGATGTCTTTTGTACCTTGATGAAGGAAGTAGATTGCAGTTTTAAATGTCATGCCTTACCTTTCCTGCTATCCTCACCCAGAAAGTAGAGCTTTGCCTCACTTTCACAATGCAGTCAGAAGTGTGCATTGTAACACACAATGCACTTTTAGTAGGGCTGTCCCCTGCTTTCTGGGTGATAGCCCTACTTTGGGGTGTCTGTGATTCTTCACCTCAAGGAGAATCATAGACAACGATTTCTATTGTAAACAGTGGACACAAGTACAGGCTTTCGACAACAAGTTTCAGTGCCGCTGGCACCTGGAATATCTCCCAACTTTACAAACTCCAAAGAAGTGGAATGAAACAAGGAGGGAGATATTGTGCTCCTCAAGGACTTTCATGCTTCACAAAACAAATTACATATGGATTATTGTTGTTGAGAGCAATTACAGAAGTTGTTATTTTGCCAGCAGACTGAGTGTAAAGGTTTATAATTAGAATGCCTTTCATTTTATTCAACTTAATTTAAAAAGTTTTTTTTTTGTTTAGACATTTTTATATCGCAAAAACTACAATAGAACAAAAAGTGCTGAGCTTGGGATTCACAGGCTAAAGAGAGAAGTACATTCTGATGTATAAAAAATTATGAACCTTTATGCAACTTCTGCAGAATCCACACATGTATATAACTTTATTTATTTTTTTAATTTATTTATTTTTACTATGTGCTGAAAGCAAGCTATTGAGTTAGTAGGGTTAGGTGAAAAATACTAGATATGTTATGCAACATAATCGTTTTTACCAGCAGATGGTGCTGTTTTACTCTGTTTTTTCAGACTCAGCTGTGACTCAGATTTACTGTTTGCTTGCAGAAGGATTCTTTTGTAGACAACTAGTTATTATTTACATGATGTGAGTTATATTTAACAGCCATTACTATTCAGTTAAGTTACCATTAGCATTTACTCAGAGGTTACATAAGAATATTCAGAGATAGGTAATGGCATATTTTCTCTTTATTTTCAGTCTCACCATGTATTGAAGACAATGACAACAATGCGTAATAAATCCACAAAACTACAATTAGGATTCATTGAGCCAGAGTTTGGCTTTATGAGTTTCTTGTTGAAACTCATAAATATCAGCGAGGACAGCAAAGTATCTTTGATCAGTCAGAGGTTCTGGTGGCCTACCTGGTAGAAAGACATAAAAGAATATCTTATTCTATGTTCTACTTGTGCCAGAAACAATGTTCACCATCACCCACCCAGTGGTTTTCTTCAGCCTCTTGCTATTCCTGGCAAGAGGTTTCCTTAAATTTCATTACTAATATGCCCACATCCAAGGGTTAACCTTTGTCCTTACGATTGTAGTTTCTTTCAGGCATTTCACCTCATTCTTCTCAGAAAACTCATTTCATCTCTTGAAACAGCACAACTATCAAGCATGTTTTCCGGTTACATTGCATTTTCCTTGACAGCCACTCAGACAGTGGTGACTCTGGTCACCTCCAGAGTCTGGAAAGTGTTCAGAAATGGTCTTGGGCCAAATCTTGCCCTCAGCTCTAAGTTACATCCTCAAACCAGTGGTAATGCATAAAGGATTAATAAGGAGCTTGAATAAAGCTTACATTGCCTCTGTTCACCTGAGCCAAAACCAGAAATTTTCTTATGGTGCCCAGGCTTTGGTCCCTACAAGGAGCAATGGATCTCCACAATGTCACAATGTGTCCAGAAAATGGACCTGACAAGGTATTATAAATACATTGTACACACACACACACCTTCACCTAAGTTTCTATTTCTACCCATAGCAGGACTTTGCATTGATATCCATTCATTTTAATAACAGTATTTATGTCTAAGCCAAACATTATCCCTTAACCTTAACTGGTCTACTTGTAACCTTTCCAACTTAATTCTACATCACCTCTAAACCTTACCCCTCACTCTAAACAAGGGGGTCCACCATATGAGGACTAGACTTTTGGTCCCCATAAGGCCCATTGGTCTTCAGTAGATTAGTTAGTATGGCAGAAATGTTCCTAAGAAGAATAGCTAAACAAGTATGAACACTTTAAAAGATTTGAAGGTGATTTTACTTGAAGGTGAAAGTCCACCTGCTGCCTTAAAAATGCAATTTAAGTCAACAAGAAAATTGCATTGGTTTAACTCAGAAATTAAAGTTCATGAAGTTGACTTAACAACAAGAGACAAGTTGTCTAAATCTTCTCATCAATTTTGAATTACCCCGTGTTGCATTCACTCACAGTGCAACACGGGATACAGAAACATGCCACAAAGCACACTGGGAACTCCTGTCTTTTTCTTTCAACTTTCTAAGTGCTAACCTAAAAACTCTAATTTATTCAACTCTTGGAGGCTTGACAAAATTTACAAAAAGTTATCACAACTTTTACCCCTGAAGGTTTATTTTTCACAAACGTACATATTTAAGTTCAAAATCTACAACTCGCTAAATTTATTTGAGCGAGTTTTGTGATAATAAGCACAACTGAATGCCGCTCGAATGTTTTGCAGTGCACACAACCCTCGGTTCTACCCTTCCACTCCCACCCTGCTCCTCTGTACAGCCCCCTCTGCCCGCCCACTTGCTCTCCGTCCTTCACTCCCTTTTCTTGTCCCTCCTCCTCAGAGGACCGACTCTGTCTCTTTCTGCACTTGTCTCTCCAGTCAAGGAGAAATTAATTGGAGGAACAGAATAATCGAAAGGAACTTTTGAAATACTGAGCGCAACAAAAGTTTACTTCTCTGCAGCATGCCTCAGAAAGGTAAGCTTCGCGTCTGTTCTTAGTCTGTGTCTATGTGGAGTCCTTCCATCACGTCTGCAATCAGCATGGAGTTGAACAGTTACATTTCACAGGAGAGTAGAACAACTTGGCCGAGTTTAGAAACGTGAAATAAAGACAAAAATGCTTATTTGTTCATTTTAATTGTTCATAGCAAAAAAATAAATAAATACAAAAGAAAACAAGGAAGAAAGATAGAATGAAAGAAAGCAAAAGAAAGAAAGAATGAATCAATGAAAGGAAGAAAAAAGACAGAAAAGTAAAGAACAGAAAAGAAAAAAAAGAGAAGAAAGGCAAAAAAAAAAAAAAGAAAGAAAGGAAGAAATATTGACGCTGATGAAGACTGATGAATATTTTCTGAAGAATCAGATTTGACATCAACCATCCCGGTTGTCCGGAGCTGCAGCCAGAGCCGGTCTGACGGGCCTCAGATCCATCAGTGAACTGACCGCCGTTATCTGCAGGACCGAACCGGGTCGGTGCTGCGCTCCGAGTTATCTGCAGTAGCGGACATGAAAAACTCTCCTAACAAATATAACCAAATAAATTTAGCAATCCTCAAGAAAAGAGGCACATTTTGAAAACTTTTTTTTAATTATTAATGTACTTTAAAGCACAGTGAACCCAACTGCGTTAAACGCATCAGACATTATCCACTGCTACCAATATTCCATATGTTTTTGTTTTTTTTTGTTTGTTTTTTTTTGTTTGTTTTTGCGTGTGTGTGTGTGTGTGTGTGTGTGTGTGTGTGTGTGGGGGTGTGTGTGTGTGTGTGTGTGGGTGTGTGTGTGGGCGTGTGTGTGTGTGTGTGTTCCATCTTCTTACTAAAAAGAAGATATATATTTTTTCATAAGCTAATGTTTTTACATAAACATTTAGCTGTCAGGGTGCTTGTAAAATTTACTTTTGTTTTCCTAGCGACTAACTCAATCTCAGTTTAGAAATGAGACGTTTAAATTCCCAACAAATCCTCGCAACTCTGAAGCTTTCCTTAATTTATAGAAATAAAAACGCGCACAGCCTCCCTGCAGGTTTTAGCTGAATACTTTAACCACAAGTTCATCACCTTGTTTCGGAATGTCCCCTTAACTTTATGCACTTCTGGAGTCAGTTGATTTTAGAAGATCAATGCGGGCTCTCTGTGCAGTGAGTCTGTGTTTGAGGAACCTTGCTGCTCACTCCAGAGACCCGCTCAATTAAAACGTCCCATCAAGTTATTCACTTTAAGCCCGACTTAATTTGGACTCCAGGAAGTGAAACGCTTTCCGGTAGAGAAGCGGTCTGCTCCGCGTCAAGTCTTTATTGACATCAGTAAGTTCATCTGCAGCATTCTGAAGTGACTGTGATCAGTAGTACACAGAAATAAATATGACTCTAAAGGCGGTGAAACAGTTTCTGTTTGGCTGATGAAGAAACAGCAGAACCTGTAATAGCAGGTTCTCAATCCTGTCGGTTCAAACTTCCGTTATCTGTTCTCCGGCAGTGTGATTAATGATGCGATTAAATGAACATCAAAGTAGATTTTTTTAAAGGCATAAGCGGGTCATTAAAGTTAATGGCTTGAAAAGAGCCCCTTCAGAAAGTAATAATTAGTTATTGCAATTATGCAGAATTAGGAGTCTTTTTTATTTGTTCGTTCTTTTAAAAAAATCTTATTTACCAACATTTATTTCGTTTTCAGAGTTGTCATCAGAACATCAGCCAGTTTTATTTTTAGCTTACTGCTTGATTTCGAGACAAATATACAGGCACTTTCGACGCAAAGCGCGAAAGGATCAAATCGGCTGTTTACTTTGGTGAATTAAAAAAAAAAAAGTTCACAGCTTTTTGTAGCTAAAAAAAACAACAACTGCAAATTGCTTCATTAGAATATTTACTGGATAATGTTTATTCTAATTTGATGTAACAGAAAGTCTGATTATCAGCTACCTTGGATTTATCCCACAATCTTCTCATTCCTGAGGCTGAATGAATCCATCAAGCAACCTGATATCCATTCTGGTTTTCATTATGAGCACAGAAAAATGAATTTAATACAATAACCAAATAAAAATAGCAAATAAATACATAAAATGTCTTTGATGAATCAGTTGTAACAAGTCTGCTTTGGGCCAATAAAGGACTTTTAAAAATGTAAATAAGTTATTATTATTATTATTATTATTATTATTATTATTATTATTATTATTATTATTCAGCAACGTTTTCTCTCGTCCTTTCAGCGCACTGATCGCGGCTCACAGAAACTTTGAGATAATCATCGGTGTGCTCCATGACCTCCTTTACGTTAGTTGAGCTGCAGAAATGAGGCTCCCCACTGCGGTTTTGTGCCACTTTCTCTCTTTAAACGAGCCGCAGCTCCTAACGAGGCACAAAGGCCGGCCGGCCGTAGGCTATTTACCGAGCCGAGCCGAGTCGAGCCGCGGGTCCGCTCCTGCGCCTCTTTGTCCCCCTTTCACAGGGAGAAAAGCGCCGTTTTCCAGCGGGAACAAGGTCCCCGCAGCCGGCCTGCTCCTCTGTGGAGTTCCGTCGCCTTCATTATGTTGTTAATGACTGAAGCCTCAGATAAAGAGACGCTTTGAGGCTTTTCTTCGTAAACTTTTTCCCCCTAAATCAGAAAAGGCTCTGGTTGTAGGCAGCAGAATGAAAAAGTGCCTTGTGCTCCCATCATCTCTGCTGAAGCATTCCTCCCAAAAAACAACCTGTTTTTCTGACGATGAATGGAAAACGGAAAGAAGAATCTAAAACTATCACATTTTAAAGTCTTGTTATGTCACTTTAGGCGATGTGGCAAAACAGTATAATAACTGTCAATGAACGTTATCATGAGTCTGGAAGTCACATTTGAACAAATTTACATGACCATCCTTTTTTGCACTATTTTTTGACACATTTTCAAATACATATCTTTATCTTTATGGGAAAAAAAAAAACCCTAACGTGCTCATTAATCAACTGGAGTACTCCAATCCATCATGCAAATGTGAAAGATCTAAATTCATTTTCATCTTTTCTCCCGGCTAGGTATTATTTTTTAAAACCACCTTTAAGTAAAATAAATTGGAATTATACTGTAAAAATACATTTGAAACGCAATCAAAATTTTTACTTGAATTTAATTGTGAAGTGTTAGTTTTGAAATGGAATAATCTGCAATAGTGAAACTCAATAAAGTTCTGGTAAACTGAAAATAAAGTAAATTATTTGTGTGTGCTGTGTGCATGTGTGTGGGTGGGTGATAGTAAGGAGGGGGTTGTATTCGTATTTAACCAAAGATCTTGGTTCAGACCAATTATATTCTCACTAGTTCTTTCGTGGTTGCAGCAGAGAACCATGAGGCTAATCTGTTCATGTCAATGAAATGATTGACATAGTAAAAATGAAGAACTTGTATTTGAGTAATTTTTGGTGTTGCTGAAGTAGTGATGGTTAGTCCGTTAGTCACAGTAGAGTCAGAAGGTTGTGGGTCTGGTTCCAGGTTTTTCTCTGCCACTTGATGATGTGCCTCTGAGCAAAGCACTTAACCCCAAGTACTTACTGATCTGTATATAAATACCTGCATGTTTGAATGTGGCTGAGTGAATGTGGCACCAGTGCTTTGAGTGCTCGGTGTGAATAGCACTACACAGGTTTTGCGAAGTTACAATCTCAAGTCAAACCTGCTATCCAGCCCAGGTTCTTCAGCCTGAGGAGTAAAATGAATATCACACGTCTCAGCTGCATTTGCTGGGATATCATGTAGGCTAGATATTATGTTAATAAAATGCATTTGGTAAAACACAAATTCATTTTGTTCTTTTAAACAAACTAGACATAGTCTTCATGATTTGTATTATTTAAATACAATTTAAAAATAGATTAGAATTGAACTTGTTTAAGTTGCTGTTAGCTGTGAAACTTGCATTAATTCTGTTTAGTAGAATTAAGTAAAATCCACCCAGATTAAATCTATGCAAATTGCTACATCACTTTACTGATCCAATTCTAACAATTTATTTTGATCATATATTGTTAAAGAAGGACTATAAAGAGAAACTAAAATTGCTCAATTGATTTCAGTCACTCATCTAAGTATTAAAAAAAAGCTCCACCTATCCAGTGTTTTATCAATTTAGGGAGCAGTTTCATGCTGGTTGTTTTGTACAGATGGAGTTCAGAATGAGCTGCCCCGATTACAATCACAGATATAAGATTGTTTTGATCACATTCATTTGATATTTTGATTTACACAGACAAAAGTATAAATACAAATTATCATTTGATAAATTACCTACTCTGCCTGCACAGAGTCCTGGGAGCCTAACAAGCTCATAATAGCCAATTAATCAGTGAGGCTGTCTGCTCAGGTCATAAAGCTGCAGTCAGCTACTTAACAGACATGCTGCCCACAACTGCAATATGTAGTTTTAAAATAGCATTATAATAATAATGGTTCTGTTTAGGCTTCCACATTCTGGGTTGTAATCCAACCAAACAGTAGATTTAGTTTGTCCTGATAAAAACTGTAAAGGTATGGGATTGTTTCTTTCACCCAGCTGATTGACAGTTCTCAGCGGTACTCCAGAAAAAACTCCAGCCATGGCAGCATCTCAAAAAATGTCATGGTAGCAGATTTGAAACAATCAGTTTTAAAACATCAGCATGAGTAGAAAGCCAGACATTTGATTTGTTTCCCTTTATTTTAGTAGATATTGTTCTGCCAGGACATTTCTCATCATTTAATTTTTTTTTTCTTACTTTCTTGGTCTTTTTCTTTGGTGATGTTGCCTAACAGAAACATGAAGATTGGAAAATAAAATATTCCATAATACAACACTGAAAGGAGGTGGATAAAATAATATGTTTTAGATGTATTATTGTACAGTACTCATCTGCAGTTAAACACATATGAACTTTTGAGTGACATCCCTTTCTTAATCTATGGAAGAGGTTGTCTCCCTTCGCATCTATGACAGTTTCAGCTCTCATAGAGGTTTTCCAGAAGACTTGGGTGTGTTTCCAGAAGTGCATTTGTAAAGTCAGACATTAATGTTGGACGCATTTCTGTCTGCATCCAACAGATGCAGACATAAATGTCATTAAGACATTAAGGTCTGGCTCACAGTTAATACTCCAACTTTTCCCTAAGACATTCTGTTGGGTTGACGTTAGGTCTCTGAACAAGTCAGACAAGTTCTTCCATACCAATATCACTTATCCATTCCTTGTTTGATTTTTCTATCTGGTGGAACATGAAGGGATAATTACCAAACTGTTCCCATAAAGTTGTGATAATGAAATTGTCTCAAATGTAATGGTTGCAGAAGCATTTGAGAATATCAAAGCCATTTACAGATTCTTCAGTGGTTTGGTACAGTTTAATGTAATTCATTTTATTTATAATGTGGCAATAAATATCTTGAGGCAGATTAAAACAACAAAAAGCAAAAATAAATAAATACATTCAAACCCATCATACAGACAGATTCCAAGTCAATTACAAATATTCCAATCAGTCCTATTTTTAAAAAAAATGCAGTTATATTTAGCTTCTTATTCAAATTGTTTTCTATCTAAGGAAAACCAGCAGATTAGATCAAGTCATTGACTTGCATCATTCACTCCGTCTGCATGAACAATCCCTCATCCTGAGCATGTATATTCAACACCCCATAATTGGACAAGCTGCTCATCTGATAGTCTTAATAGACTCACACTGTATAAACTTGGTCTGAATAAAGTGACACTGCATGAGGAAATATTTATGATAGAGTAAGTTTTTCACAGGTGTTAGACTCCTATCCTACAGTAAACAAATGAAAAACTATAATTAGTAATCTTTAAACCTTCATTTCTTTTGTGTTGCTTTGCTTTTCTGCATAATTAAGGTGTTTTGAATGAGGACTTGATTATACACAAATGTGTTTAACCCAGTAAAATATGATTTGTCTGTTTGTACAGATTACAGAAGTCAACCGAGCTGGGAGACTGGTGTTGCCTCCATGATGCAAAACAGTGAGTGCATTCTTGAATTTAGTTTTCTGTATGGATGTTATCAATGCCCAGCTTCAGCCCCGGCAGCCTTATTCTCCTAGGAGGACATGGTGCCCTGGGCTAGAGCCAGAAGGTTACCCAACTTGCATAAGTGTCTTTAATTTGTTCAGATTACAGGTATGTTTCAACCTAAACTACATCCTGTACATAGGAAAATATATCTATTATTATTATCTTTGTGGTTGTTCTTGATAGGCCCTAAGTTCTGGGTCTTCTATACTGCTCTAAGCAGTATTCCATGAATTGCCATTGCCATAATGTACTGCCATTTCCTTTGTGTTGCAGCTTTCTGTTGAATGTCAGCCTGATTATTCCTAATTTAAGCAGGTCCACCTGGGACTCCAGGGGAATCAGAACAGCTAGATGCTCCTGTGGAATATCTGAAGCTCGACTCCCCAGCCCATCATCCACTTATTTCATCATAAGTGGATGAAATATGATTTACTTTAGTACAAAAGGAGGGTGTTGGTACATTGGACTGCTGTTCATAAGCTGTTTATTATCTCAAAGAGTATCCATCCATCCATCCATCCATTTTCTGTTCACCCTTCTCCCTAACGGGGTTGGGAGGTGCTGGTGCCTATCTCCAGCTGCGTTCCGGACGAGAGGCGGGGTACACCCTGAACAGGTCGCCAGCCTAATGCAGGGCATCTCAAAGAGTATGAAAAAGAGAAATAAAGTTAATAAAAATAATCAAAGTAAATAAATAATGGGAATCTGTCTCAACAGATTAATCAGGAGTGATGAGGAAGGTGAATACTTTCGCAAGGCGCTGTATTGTGCAACATGACTGGCTGCCTTTAATGTTCTTTGTGATCTGAACACATCCAAAACGCAAACATGCGCCAAACCTGGGATGAGACGATAGAACCAAGTTTGTTAACCTGCTGTAGTCCTGCTTTTTGGTCTTTTTTTAAAACGTTTTGTTCAGGTTTTTATAAAAGTTAAACTCTGCACTTCATCTGCCTTGGTGACATTCTATAAGCTCTGCATCCTCTCCATATGAGGTTCTGTGTAGTGGATCTGATGGGAACTCACATTTTTCTTATAGAACAATCTAAACATCAGCTCTAATGATAATCGAGAAAAAATATTGGTGACAGCTTACATGCTGAATAATTGTATTGATAAACGACAGATTAGATTAAAATGTGAGTTTCAGTCTATCAGTACAAAACAGATATGTAAATATCTCATATTTGCTACTTTTCTCTTAATTTGTGCACATTGACATTATTACTAAAAGAAAGGCTGAAATTAGTTTAGAATACTAAATCAAATTTAGTTGTCTGGGCATTGGTATTTGCTTTCTGGATTTGTTTGCCGTTTACAGATTTTTTGTGGATTTTATGAATGAATTTAATTTTGAGTCTAAGTTTCAATCACTTATAGAATCAGGACATTTGCCTGTTCTAAAGTTGAACAAGCAAAGGTTGAGACACAGCTATAACTAGCTTTAATATCGAAATAAGCTGATCACCAGATGGGAGTCTATTAGTCGCCAACCTAGCAAAATTACTCTAAGGGTTAGACAGAACTTCTGAGTACTGGTTTTCTTCTCTAATACAAACAACTAACTATCACAGTCTGGATACATAAGAAATTAGTATATAAAATGGTGGAAGGTACAGCTAAAATTATACTTTCCTGACGTCAATGAAACAGTCAGCTGTTTGCGTTGCCATGGAGGACTTGGACCGTTGTTTCAGTCGGCTCTGTTGACAACAACAGAATCCTGTTACAGTGGGAGTTAATTGAAGTCAGGTGCAGTGTGAATGAGTTGATTTGAAGGGAAAGCCTGAGCTTTTCCCAGGGGCCTGCCTGCTTTGTGTGTGTGAGTGTTTGTGTATCACAGAGGATCAGGGCCAAATTGACTCCATATGTCTTTCTATTAATTAAGTGTCAATAGAGGAGAGCCCCAGTGTGTTTCTCAGAAATGACACCATGATTAACATTTCTACAGTTGAACTGCTGGCCTTTCAACACACAAGAGATATAAGACAGCTTGACAGAAAGTTAGAAAATATTCACAGTCACAGCAGCTACCACAATAGGGATCACCGTTCCTAAAATTGAATTGGGGAAGACATAATTGGTACTATGCTAAAGTATGCAGGATTATAACGCTTACTTTTTAGCAGCATTTAAAAGGAACTAAGGGTGGTTGTCTGTCATCGATCATTTGTCTGTTTTACTTTTAGTCAGATTGGATTAAGAGAATCTGTAACCATCAAACATGTCACCGTCACAACCGCCCAGGTAGATTTAGGGCTGAACATTGACTGGGCTTTTTTAATACCCGACATGCTTGGTCGCTCTTGTCTTATGTTCATGGTTGGTTTCCTGATGAAATGTAAACCTTTACCCAGTCAAATCCCTGGCAATCCAAACGCTGCCCTGGCAATCCAAACGTCAGGACCTTCACCTCCTGAAGAAATCATCCCCATTTCATGGTACTGCCATCAGCATGTTTCACAAGTAATATGACGCTGGCTCCACCCCCAGGCATAAATAGAGCAAACCACTGACAAACAGTGTTACAAGGGCAGAGAGTCAAAATGATACCAAATACCTGTTTGAGTAATTTTTACCTCATCAGTCTTTGTCTCACCTAACTGAGACATAAACAGGCAGAAAAATTCTCCAAGTCCTATATCAGACCTGTAATATTTGCTAGAAACAAAGTTAAAGCCCAAATCTTGTGCAGCCAATTGCCTTCATGCAGGTGAACATGTGGTTGTTGCCATTGAGCACAGTCTCATCCAACTGGATATGAGTTGATTCATCTCTTGCATTATTCCAGACTACGTTTGGGTTTTGGAAATGTAATAAGTTGTATTCCACCCGCTAAATGCTCTGGGTAATGGCTGTCGAGATTGCATGTTCCCCACTGACAATGTTTGACCATGACTAGCTATGATTTTTTTTTCAAAATCTGTATAAATGCAGCACATTTGTGACCAATATGGCCCCACACTCAGTCTTGGGTACAAGGGGGAGCAAACAACTCAAAACTCAACAGGGAAGCAGTCAAGGTCAATTATTTTATTACAACAAAAATAAAATATGTTTGAGGACTATAAAACCGTCCTCTTTTCACCATAAAATCCGGGGTTCAATAATTGTCCTTAGATAAAAGTCAATTAAAAGCCACAGGCTGAGTTTCTCTTATGATGCAGTTTCCAGTGGACGTAATCCTTCTGCGGCCCACTCCTTCAGATCCGCAGCTGACTGTGCGACGTCCAGCACCGCACCACACCACACCTCAGCGTGCCACGCCCTTCTTCAGCCAGAGCCAACTAAAACAACAGAGCAGGAGAGCGCCAGCATCCCCGCACCAAAACTCCTTCGGCAGACGTAATTTCTTCCAATACTCTGAGCAAAATGAGGCGCTACTTACAGACTCGGGCAGAGTTTTCCTCTGCCCTGATTCTTTGTACTGGATCGTCTGTCCTTTGCTCCACAGCGTGTCGGTCTCTGTAGCTCCCAGGATCGGTTCACACCCGCCTTCCATCCAGACTCCTTTTATTTTTGCTTCAATCAGCCTCTGCTGACACCCGTACGGGTGGCCAATTAGTCCGCTCCGCCTCCTTACACAACCGTGTCCAGTGCTTTTGGATTGTTAAAAAAAAGGGGGGGGGGCTGAAAAAACAAACAACCCAAAACAACCCTAAACATACAAAGCGCAACAAAAAGAAAAAGAAAAAAGAAAAACACTGTCATATTTTCCCCTGTACAACACATTCTCAATGACGAACCCCGGCAATGTTGACAGAGATTGCGACCACTGATTGGTCAGTTGCTGACAAATCCCCTATAATAATTGACAGGTGGCGTCATGTTAATTGGGATAGTGCACTCAAGTTAGTATGATGTACGTTTTCCCACATGAGATTACCCTGAAAAATCATGCCTGTGTTGGGAAGTGGGTAACAAGCATTCCTGACTGTTTAACTTTTTATCCCATTCAGTCATCCGAGTTTAATGTCCACAACAAATCATAGTTTGTGATTGGTTTTGTTAGTGAACCTAACTTCTCATGCACAATCAGTCCTTCTTACAGTGGTTACATGTTAATACATAGATGGAAAGGTGTTTATATAACAAGCTTTAAATGAAATATATACATCTTCTTTCAGCTGTATGTTGTACAAGCTGGAACATGTGTCTTATTCTTACATGCACCTGGTTTTATGCTTATGTGAGATGAATGTCTTTTTTTTTTTTGTTTACTGACATTTGGTCACTGTTGCGTAGTTGCTTGCAGTTAGTTTCAATTTACTTGTGTTATGGCGTGTTACCTCTGTAGGTGAATCACAATGAAATGTTGCTGTTTAATGGTTGTAAAACACTTAATTCAATTGGTATGAATTCAGTCTTAGAAATGACTCAACAAAAAGTCTTTATTGGAAAAGCTAATTTCATATCCATTACACTTTCATATTTAAGAAAGTTTAATGGGATTTTCTTGTGTTTAAAGTGCAAAAAATCTGTAGCCGGTATTGAGGACCATTGGTCAAAAATACTGAAGTGGATAATTTCCGAGGTGGCAATATTTCTTACTTGTTCTACACGGCGGCTTAACTTTATGTCAAGTTTTAGCAGAGACATAAAAACATTTTTATAATTTTTCTTATCATTTCTTATCTTATTAGATTTTGGAAGGGATTGAATGGGGAAAAAAATATTGCAAATTTCTTTTCAAATATTACTAAAGTAGTACCATAACTTTGAGAATTTCAACAGCAAAAAGTAATAAATAAAAAAAACAATCAAAGAACTGCTTAACTTACAAAATACAACTCACTCACTCCACTCCACCCACTCAAAGCTTCTCCTCAAACTCCAAACCAAATTGAGGAGAAAGAGCCTTCTGTCGCTCCATGTCTATGGGATGCCCTCCCTGACACACTGAAGAAACCACAATCCACTTACTGTTTTAAAAAAGGCCTTAAGACATTTCTTTTTAGCAAAATTTTGGGTTCATTTCTTTGGCATTGGTTGTATGTTAATGAGTTAATCTCTTTATTTATTCATTTATTTATTTATTAACCATTACACTTGCTTGCTTTGTTTTTGGTTTTGCCCTTTAGTATCCAAAGATATAAAGGGTATTGTAAATGAAATCTATTATTATTATTAGTATTAGTAGTAGTAGTAGTCGTAGTATTGTTGTTGTTATTATTAATACTATTAGTGTGATAACTTGGTCTTATGGTGACTCAAATAAAATGTTGTATTACTATGTAATGTGTCTATGAAGTATATTCAGTGTCTGCTGAGCTCATTAAATGTAGTGTTCCTGCTCTCTGGAGCCAGCATCTTACCTGCTGACCAGTTCCGTCCCTTTTTGGTTTGCATGTGTACTGGACTGCATCCGAATCAGACTGTCCTCTCTGGTTGTGTGTGGGTGTGCTGGTGGGTGTATGTGTATGTGTACTTTGACTGTATGATTTAGTAATTCACTGCTGAGAGGTTTATCAATCTGCAATATGTTTCCTTCCACTGAGCTCATAAAAGCAACAGACAATGGATTCAGTGAAAATCTACTTAACTTAACAGTGTCACAGCACTTTGTGCCCCTGCTGAGACATAGCACTTCTACGATCTATCAACACAATGTTCAAAGGTTTTTTTCCTAGCTTTTTTGAGCAAACACAGGTGAACAGGAACAAATTAAATGATCACATAAAAGATTTTGTTGAGTTTAGTCACAGATAAGAGGCCTAAATGACATAGCTGCTCTGCACCACTCAGTGGTTGATTGTCTGACGTAATCCTTTTCACAGCTTTAGAGCATTCCATTTTCTTGAATGTGATCATCACCTCTGCCTGTTCTCTTCCTCTACTGTCAGTCTCTGTGATTTTGGTTCTGATCTGCACACCATGTACCTGGATACTGACTACTGCCTCACAGATTGTGGACTGGTTCTGTCCACCTGTTGCTGACCTGGGCTGTTTCTATTGAGTACCATTCAGTGTTGGATTGTGGACCCCTGCCATTTCCATGATGTGGCGTCTACAGGAAGATCAGTGTGTGTGCTTTGACTTACCCCACTGCTATAGTTTTTTCACTCCTTGACATCCGTCCCATAGAGTTATTCCCTCTAAGTAGTTAGGTGTAAAAATCCTCAGTAAATGGAAAACTTTTTATCTCAGCACTAATGTGAGATATGTGAGATGTGCAAGATAAGCGCTAATACAAAGTTGCATTCCCATGAATACATGTTTGCTGTGGTCTTTCATGCTCAGTTTCTTTTCCTTGCCTCTCACCTTCCTATTTGCTCTGCAAAGTCAGAACAGTGAGTCGGGAAGACACTCCCAATCACCACACAAGACAGTTCTGCCAAAAACCCAAGATCCATGTAGGAACCCTTTAGCTGATGAGTTCTTACATGGTTGCAAATGAACTAGTGCAGTGCTAGTAAGAGTCCTAATATAATTTTATAAATGTATGGGGGGTTTTGTGTTTGCTGTTGTGTACATATTTTATAGAGTCATATGTCAATTTCTGGCTTTTGGTTTATCTTGTATCTCCCAACATGGAAGACTGAAAACTTGCTAATGTCAACTCAAGCTAAAATTTAGAGGGTATGAATTCCACCAAGCAATAATTTGATGGTATTATATTTTGGAAAGACAGTTACACAGGATTAGGGAATGGAGAACACATCTTCCTAAAAACAAACAAACAAAAATGTGCCACATGTTGTATGTCTCCGAAGCACATACAAAAGGAAGTGTGTCTGTAGCATATTTCAGTAACTGAACAGTAGATTTGTATTCAAATAATTGACATGAGGTAGGCATAATGCATTTAGCTTCTTAACAAACTGGATGCCTAGATTTTAAAATGTAAAATATAAGCACCCAAACTATTTTCTCTATATTTACCTTTATTTCCTTGTTAATAAAATGGTCTGTTTCCCTACTTCCTTTATTTCTTTCCCTTTCATTTTATTTCTGTGTGTTTGTGTGTGAAGGTCACAGTGGAGTAAACCAGCTTGGAGGTGTGTTTGTAAACGGAAGGCCTTTACCTGACTCTACAAGGCAGAAGATAGTGGAGCTTGCTCATAGTGGGGCTCGGCCATGTGACATATCCAGAATACTACAGGTATGCAGAACTGCTGAGAGGATAATATAACTTGTGAAGAAAATTTAGTGCCAGCTTTTGTTTTCAGGTCTGGGGTTCAGAATATTTTTGGCACCTTAGATGCAATTTTTCATAAGTTCTCGTTAAAGTAGATCCATACACCTGCACTGTTTTATTGGGTTTACAATAATGCTCATAGTACATACTTGTGATTGTAGGTAAAAACATTGATTTCCAGTGTTTGCTGCCTTTCAGTAGCATAGATGGATATGCTCCCCTAGGTAAACACTGCTAAAGGATAAGATCTGATCACTATCTGGATATTTGGAGTGGCTCCAGCTGATAGCAGCTTGATCTCCATTCTAAATAATGTAGCTAATAAATTGTTGGCCAAAGACCATTGAACTTCTATCTTGGTGATAAATGTGGAAAAAAATGTTGTCAGAGCAAACATTGTAAAATACAGTCACTTTCAGTACATTAGAATATTCGTTCAGATGAGGCATGTTTGCGAGATAAATAAAATATAACAACCTTTGAGCAGGTATTATATATGTTATATAAATTATATAAATGTGTTTTACTGGTTTGTTGTAATATTATAATTTTACATTTCATATCTTCACCCAATATCCCAATAAATACACACACAGACTTAGCAGGATTTAATGTTTCAACAAGATGCTCTTCATTTTTACACTGTAGACTAACATTAAATTTGCTTCATGATGTGTCATCATCATACCTGATGAGCTAGCAAGCAGGAAAAGGACACATAAGCTTCCAGGCATGCTCAGTTGGGCTAATAATGTGACATAAGAAGACTGTTGGTCACTGATTGGCTAAGGGGGTGAAGTCCCTGGTTTTGTCACAATAGTGACTCTTGCACTCTCCTGTACTTCTCTGCATGGCTCCCTTTCAGGTTTTCTGATTTTTTGAGTTAGATTAAAAAAAAAGTCCCAGACTGAGCAGACTGTTCAACATGGCGTCCATGTCTCCATTGATGTGTTTGTGTTGGGTACAGATCATGTTATGCTTGCTGAAACACAAGAGAAACAACAGACTCACACCTAATGTTTAAAGAGACCAAGTAATCTAACAGGTATGTTTTTTGGACAGTGCGAAGAAGATGGAGTCCCTAGAGAGAACCCACACATTTAAGAGGAGAACATGCAAACTTCATGCAGAAAGATCCCAGAAATCCACAGCAAGAAGATATTTCTTACTGCCAGCCAACCGTGCAGCCAGCTGTGCCTTTGTGCAAGCCATTGCTTCTCTTTGGGTACATGAATACCAATAAAGTAGTTTCTTATTGTAACAAAATTGTTGCTCCAGAATGTAATGCATTGTGACTAAAACATTGAGTAATGTTTTACTCAAAGAACGTGTAAATCTGGACAAAACAGTGAGAAGATGGATTTCTGGTGTAAAGTAGAACATCTAATTGACAGCTCTGCTCTGATGGTTTTTCTTTCCATTTCATAAGAGTTTGTTTTACAAAGATATGAACTAACAAGTGCAAATCTCGATTTCCTTCTCTTTCCAGGAAGTGTCCAATGACTGATTTATTGAATGGCAAATGCCACCTTTACACTGTTACATCTGGGAGATGTCTTTTCACATATCAACCACTTGAGCTCAAAAGTTAATTTTGTTGAACTTTAAAATCTAGAATCAATCTGGAGTTAGAACTAACTCCTGGAACAGAACAATCACAAAGGAACAACGGAGACATGAATGCATGGTTTTGTCCTGGATAGATGCTTTATCTCAATTGCCTGTGAGGCAAGCTCATGGATTCCTTTAGCAGCTTCACAGAAATCTAAAGTGGGATTCTTTGTTCTACATAAAGAAGCAGCCTAAAAGCTATTCCATGTTGTAGAAACAGAACATTATTTACCCAATGCAAAGAGCAACTGTTTGATCAAAGATGTTTGCTGTCTGTTTGTCCAGGTGTCTAATGGCTGTGTGAGTAAGATCCTGGGTCGGTATTACGAGACGGGCTCAATCCGTCCTCGGGCCATAGGAGGGAGTAAACCCAGAGTGGCAACTCCAGAGGTGGTGGGAAAGATCGCTCAGTACAAAAGAGAGTGTCCATCCATTTTTGCCTGGGAGATTAGAGACCGACTACTGGCAGAGGGAGTCTGCACCAATGACAATATACCCAGTGTAAGATCACTTATGTCAACGAGAGCTTAGTCTGTCAACTGGCTTGATGTTAGAACACTGGTATAGTTCAACATGTTATTTCAAGGCACTTTACAAAAGAAACCACACATACATTTCAGTTGATCCTCGTTATTATAAAACAGTGCATCAAGTTCGGTTTATTATTCAAAGTTGTCAATCTAAGACATTTTTTCTCAACTCTGGTCCTAACAGTCAGTTGCCCTGCTTGTTAGATGTCTACATTTCAGTACTGTTGTTTCAACTGATTGTATAGCATTTTCTGCAGAAGTCTGTTAATCACTCGGATATAGAAGTCAAGTGTGTGACAGAAGGGAAACGTATAAAACATGCCGAGCAAGGGTCGCCTGAGGAGTAGATCTGAGAAACGCTGGTCTAAGGAAACCCAGCATTTTGGACTGAGTCACTGACTTCCAGCATTCACTCCTCATTTACTGAGGAAATGCAATCTTCCCTTGCTACTGTCCACATGACAAGGGAAGACAGTGTCGTCTTAGTATTAATTCATTAGCAGATCTACTAGAGCAGTTTCAGATGGAAATTGTAAGGTCCCCTTTCGAAGAAACACTTTTGCTCAAAGCATTCTGTTTGTGAGAGGATCTGCAGTTTGGATCTCAAACTGTTGATTTAAAGTTTAATTACATACCTGATCAACAAGACCATCGCTTGTTGTTCTTTTATATATCTGTCCCATTAAGAGTTCGCGCTTGACTTTTTTGTTCACCGTCATTTTGACTGACAGCATTAACAAAATTGGTCATACCTGTCAAATTATAATCATATTAACAAAGGTCATTCAGCTGCATTTTATGTGGTTTAGCTAATATTCACCTAGTTGAACCAAGAATCCAAATCCCATCACACATAAAGCAGATTAAATCAGCAAACTTTTCCTCTGTGACAAAAACCACTGACTGTGGCTCCAATAACTTATAATAAATGAAATTAAATGACTCCACTTATATTACCAGCACGTTACGCGCTGGGGTCTGAACCAGCCACTAGGGCAGCGCTAAAGAGCTGCGTGAGGCTGTAGAGCGGTTTAAACTAGAAATGGATTAACTCAACATTGCATTCTCTTTAGTTTTCTCTGGTCTGTATGTAATGGAGATTTGAATTAAACGCGTCATTTCAACCAAAGGTTTTTTTAAATGCATTTCTGAACCAGATGCGCTCCACAGCGTCTGGTCCATAACTCTTCAACACGCCGTCAGCTCCCGGTCAGCGAGATGCGTTTGGTTCAGTGTCCACGAGATGGTATTCAGAAAGGATTTTTTTATTAAATGATTTTAGTTGCCTCCGCAATGAACTCTTTGCGTTAAGTCTATAATGTCTGCCTGTGTGCACCAGTCAAGGGTGTTAATTATAACCTGTCAATTGACCGACGGGCTTCAAATTTTCCCGTCGTTTAAAAACATACCCGCTCAAATACAGAAAATATTTGCGAACTGATTGGCAATTAAGATTGCAATTAAGATTGCCTCCTGACTCTGATTGGTTTTTAGTTGGCAGTGGGAGGAGACAAAGGAGCTTGACTTTTCACAGATTATATCTCATACTACACTGTCACGACATTATAGTTTTGACAATATGTAAAATATATATATTTTTATAAACACTACATACTGCAGTTTTACCACCAACCTGACATTTCTTCAAGAAAACAAAAAACACTACAGTATT
>CAEGAD010064402.1:0-22072 GCA_903067055.1 Poeciliopsis paucimaculata
TGTGGAAACGTTGATAGTTTGTGTTTTCCCAGGTGCCTGTCGAGTTACCTCAGCGGTCGGTACCGGCAGGCGGAGAGCCTGCCGGTACCGACTGAAATCGCTCTCTTTCCTTAATGATGCCCACACAGAGACAATGGGGCGCCGCTCTGATTAGTGTCACCTGTCCTTGTGCATCTCATCAGCTCCATTATGGCTCCATCTCCCATGCTTCTTGTGCTAATTGAATAGCCCGTGAAGTGGTGACGAGGACGGGGGCGAGAGCAACGTCTGTCCCGCTGCTGCCCCACAAATGAGAGGAACGCTTCCCAGAGAGACACGAGCCGAGGAAACACAAACCATTATGAGACAGACAGAAAAGTGCTAACAAGTCGCCCTCATGTTATATTATCATCAGATTCGCTACAGATTATCTTCACGCAGCAGCTACGGCGTCAGCAGCTGCTGTGTAGTTTTTGGTGGGCGTAGCTGCTGCTCCATGGATCTCCTTAGCCTTCACTTAGATACTTAAACAATGTATTAGCTTAGCCTAGCATAACGCAACAGGTAAGACGTTGGGATATGTCTTTATCCATCAAATGGGAACAACCTATCTGCACAGTTCAAGTACGTTTAAGGCTTATCAATGTATTCTTTACTTTTTTCACCACTAAACTGAGGTTAAAGAGATAGTTCGGCTTTTCCGATGCAAAGGTTGAAAGTTGAAGCTAACGTTCTTAGAGTCTTAGTCGGGTGTGTCCCATTTCAAGGGTTAAATCCTTCGAAGGGTGCGGCCTGCCCGGTTGACCAGGTTCTTTGTCGGCCGATGTAAATTTCTTCCAGCCCTTACTTCGGTGTGTATTGTGTTGCTTGGCAACCATTACAGTGCCAAACAGAAGCTGGTAAAGAAGGAGGTTGAGTTTTTTTTTTTTTAATTGAAGAACTGATTGAATAAACACAGTTTTTGCAAAAATCCGATTAAAAAGCATGTCTATGCAAATGAGTGAAGTTTTAACAAGTCCGCTGCTTAAAATCTTGAGATCATTAAAGGACACATTGGACCTGGGGAGAGGAATGACATGGTCTTCCAAAGGATGCAGGTCTTCAATCCACAGGAACATTGCTTATTTTTATTATTTTTTTTTTTTTTTTGTAAGTGAATGGATTATTTTAGAGAGCGACTTGGACTAACCCAAAGTCATAAAATGATTAAATGAACAAAATTCTTGTTTTTAAGATTCAGTGAAGCTGCATTTTTTATCAGTCCCCATTGCAAAAATGAGACAGAGTCCAAAATGAATGTGAATGTGTCATCTACACCACTGATGGATGTATGTCAAAATGTGGGTTATATTATTACCTATTGTTTGCTTTTATAAAACAATATCTTTCAGTCTAGCCAATCTATCTGCATAGGAAGTTGTTCTGTTTGTGAAAAGGTTGAATGTTTTCTGAACCACTATGTGGAAAAGTTTTCCTAAGAGGAAACAAATAAAAACTGTTTACATTGAATGCTTCTCAGGTCTGTCTGTGTTCAGTCAGTGGAAAATACAGAAAATAATATTCTCTTCTGCAAAGGAAACTTTTAATTTTGATTGTTTAAACATTGGCAGCTGTGACGCGGAGCTGTAAAGAGGCGCCTCTGGTGCCAAGCTGGAGCCTGAGGCACAGCTAGTGCAGTCCAATCACACTTCTTGTGATTTTTTTGGGGTTTTTTTTCTGATCCGTTCCTCTCTGTTTTAGCTCCCTGTCACCACCGGGTCACTTTTAGCCCGGCACCACCTCGACTTCAGACCTTTCCCGAGACAGAATAGATGTGTTCTCCTAAATGCCACGGCAACAGTGACCACCGGGCCTGAGTGGTGCCGAGGCTTACCGAGTGCCTGCGCAGCCAGATGGACACTTTCACGAGTGTGCGAATGTGGATTATTCTGCAGGCTACATCTGGGGGTCCACATGGTGCAGCAGACTGTGGGAAGTGAAGCAGGTGGGTTTGTGGGCAGAACACACCTCCACCGGGTTGTTTTGTACCTTCATCCGCCGACGAGGCTTCACTGCAAATGGGAGAAAGAAAGGTTACGATCTCCTACGGGACGAACGGCTCTGAATCCCAACAGGGACTTAAAAGAGACGACTTTGTTCAAGACGTTTTATTATTACTACACGTGAACCAAAATGTACTTGAACAGCCTTTATCTAGTCTAGAGGACTTGCAAGCTGTTCATACGACATTGTCATTCACGCCCTGATGGTTAGTGAGCTACATTGTAGTTTGACAGAAACAAGGCTGGCCAGTGACATTGATCCCTCTGTCCCAAGGCAGGTGAAGTGTCTAGCCCAAGGACACAACGACAGAGAGCACATGATTCGAACCGGCAACCCACCATTTACAAGACAAACCCTTAACACCATCGCAACCTTTGCCCCCAACCGAAAAATGAACAGATCAAAGGTAACGCATTGATGAATTCAAATAACTTTGCCCTTGCACAACGTACAAATGTAGACTTCATAGTGGAACATTCCAGAAAAAACATCTTTCTTCCACCCTACCTCCCAGAAGTAGTATTGCTTTCCATTTTCCATTAAAACTGTTGCACTGCCTAAGATCAGTTGCATATGCATTATTTTCAATATTTTACATATGTGCTACAAAACAGCAGCAAATAGCTAAGTTTTCTGCAAATAACGTGGAGTTACGGTCCACAGAAAATTCTGCGACCAACAGGCGGGAGTCCACTGAAATATGATTGGGAGTTAGCTGAGTGTTAGCGGGTCTTTTTGTTAGACTCCAAATTTAAATTGTCTTATAATGATAAACTACAAAACATACCTCAAGCACACATAGTACAGAACACTTATCTAAATTATCGGTTAATCCAAATAAGAAATGCTTCGCCTGAGTTTTCCAGTTTATCTAACTCTCTTCATCAATGTGAGTCTTTATGGTTATCATGATGTTATATATCCAATTAGCTAGAAATTAAAAATAAGTAAACACAGGCTCATAAAAGATGCACACGTTGCTACGCATCAGTCGGTTTGCAAAACATATTCCTATCGAGCACGGATACAGAACTCGACCCGGCCTTATTATTACCCCCAAACCTCATATTGAATTGAACCCAAGCCAAGGCCTTTGTCGAGTCGCAGCTCATTAGACGAGTCCACCTCATAATGAGTGGCCTGATCCATGAGGGGAGATAAAGCCCCTGCTCTGCACTGACTGGAGATCCAGAGGAACACACCCACAGTGCCTCAGACCGCATGGGAACAGTACCATTTGCTTTGAAGCAGCAACTTTCAGCTGAAAGTCAGAGTGCTGCATGTGGTCATCTGTGAGAGCCAAGAGGATCTGCTTTGGGTTTAACTATCTATTGAGGAGGATTAGACAAAATGCAGATGACAGTGACATGGGAGCTCATCGCCGTCTCTGTCACTGTGTATTAAGGTTATTAAGGTAAAACAGCCGTCTCTGCATGTCTGCTGGACTGGCCAGTGGTATGTTTTTATTTATAAAGCCATTGTTAAATTGACAGCACCTTATCTTTCATCTTAGTTCAATTTAAATACTTTAAATTTTAAATCTTTTCTTTTTTTTTTTGTTTTGCATCATGTTGTAATATTATTGCCTCATCAAAAACATACCTGGAGTGTTGCCTTGATATTTTTCATGCATGTATAAGAAATTCTTTAATCTCCTGTGGCAACTATTCAGCTGAGTGGACGCCTGGGTGGACCTAGCACCGCCTTTGAGGCACAGCTCTTCCTCGGAGCTGCAGTTTCCAGGCTTCGAGCTTCCGCCTCACAGCTGAGCTCCTTCAGACTAGCCAGCAGCCATTAGCAAATACCTAATAGAACTCCAGAACTGCTGAGCTCATTATAGGAGCTACTTCTCAGCACAACACTGGTTAAAACGTTGTTAAACGGTTAACAGAGGAGCCATGTTGTAACAACTTGCGGAAGGCTGAGTTTCGGAAAGAAAATGAGTTTTTAAAGTGTTAGAGGCCCAAATTGAAGGTGTTAAATTAGAAAAGTCACATTTATTTTAAGTCATATCTGATATACATTGCATTTTATAACAACTGAAGGTAACAAAGTTACTTAATTGTGCTATAAAATGGTTCTATATGCTTAGAAAGTACATGATATTGCCCCTTTGAACAACAGGCCTACAGCCTCTCATCTCAAGACTTTGTAAATTTTAGCGTTCCTAGTGTCAGAACTTAGAACACGAGTATCTGAATGTATTTAAGACCACAATAGATCTCATTACCCACAAGTTCTCTCTCGTAAAAGAGATCTTTTGATCTCAATGGAACAAACATGCTTAAATAAAGTTTATTCATATTATCAGAACTCATCTTGTTCTATTTGTGAATAGGGATTATGGATGCTGCTGTACTTTCTGTCTCGTCATAAACCGGCACCTGACCCCGCCGTCGTCCGGTCAAGCGTCCAGGCAGCCGTACATCCCAGTCCCGGACGCAGGCAGAAGAAGCACACTGCGGGTCAGCTTGAATAAATTAAATGAATTACCAGCTGCCTTGTGCAGGCTCACGGGATGCAGGGTGGCATGAGCACGCCATTCCCCTCAATGATAAGGATATCTGCACAGTCTTGTGTTAAAGGAATTACACATAGCATCCAGAGCCTTTAAGGGAGCCTGACAGTTTTGCGCACACTGGCAAGTTAGCACGACACGGAAACGTGTGCGGCGGCGGTGGAGGAACGCCTCGGCCTCTGCCGGGCCTGAGTCAGGAGCACCGAGCGGCTGCTGAGAAGTCTGGAGAGACAGAGAGAGGGAGGGAGAGAAAAAGGGAAACCTTATTGTGATGCAAATGGACGCAGTATTGTCCCTAAACAACGCATTAACGTGCCCCCTTTTTGAGGCGATAACACGGTGAGATGCACAATAGCACGCAGTGATGTCCTACTTAAAACGATATGACATCAAACCCTGACACTGCAAGAAGTGCTTCCGGCCTGTCTGACCGTTTTTACCTCAAGCTTTGATAAAAGCAGATGAAGGATAGAAGGCTGCTTTACAGTCCGAGCCGTGACACAAGAGCCCATTTACATAATGTTATGGATATTATATTCTGCCTTCTCCTAATGTTTGAAAGTAATCTGAATTTAAGTCTTGACACTGGAAGAAGTGTTAAGAAGGGAGACACGCGGTGAGACGTCCGATAACTCCATCTTCTACTTGTAATCTGATGCTGTGCAGAGCGGAAGGGAAGGGCCTCACTACCAACCCCCCCTCCCCCCACTCCCCTTGAGGTGATTTATGATTGAGGACATCTTAATAAAAATATCAAAACAATCTGAGCTCTGCTGGGGAAGATACCGGTCGGTTGCGTACATCACACTCGACAGGCCGGTGCCTGGTACGGAAATATGCAGCTGTAGTTTGTTTGTTTTGTTGTTGTTTTCAGCGGGAGGTGGGATAGGTGGCGGCGGGGGGGAGAGGGAGGCACGGCTAACGCAAGGTGACATTTTGCCGGAGCGCGCGCCTGCTTACCCCCTATCCCCGCGTGCCAGCCGACGCTCGACGAGGCGGTGCCCGTTGTTCGAATCTTCTGCCAAGGGCTTACGTCTCTGCCAATGAATCAGAAAAGACTTGAAAGTGGTGAAATTTGGAGTTGCACACGTCACCTGCCCTTTTAAAAGAGCACAGTGTGCTATCATTAAACACCCCGGGGGTACAGCGTGCTGCTTTTACTGAGTAAACACCCATCTGGAGTCTGCTTTGAGTACGGATGCAGATCTAAAAGTCGAGTGGAGAAGCACGGCCCAGAATGTTCCAGGGACCGGATGCCACCGGACCCCTCGCGCTCTCTGGTTCTCCAGCTTCATACAGCAGCTTGGTTGGGTTTACACTGACTTTGGTCATCGACACGTTGTAATTCCGCATGTTTTAGGAACCGCTCCTGGGATGTTGCTCATAATATTAATGATACATTTCTGCCTTAATGTGTTGCCTACGCACAACATGATCTCAGGCCACATAAATTAGCTCATCCGCTTCTGGCCTCGTCATCTTCTGAGAATGCTGGGTGTTAGGTTTGACTGAGAAAAAAAAAAAGAAGAAAAAAAAAGTTTTATTATTATTATTATTATTATTATTATTATTATTATTTGTGAGTTGCTTCAAGGAGATTTACAGTACCTCGGAAAAGTATTCACACTTCTTCACAATTTCTGTGTTTCATCATATCACAATCAATGACCTCAATGCATTTCAATGGTATTTCATCTTTTTGACCAGCACAAAGCACTGCAAACCTGGTAAGTGAAAGGAGAACAACCCAAAAATGACATAAAAATCTGAAAAGTATGCTGCACATTTACAACCAAACCCTTCTTCTCTGATAACCTTCAGATTTCAGTCTTTTTCTCAGGATTTTTCCATCCATTTTCTACACCTGCTTGTCCTTGCGTAGTCATTGGCACCTGTCTCCAGCATTTATTGGATGAGAGGCAGGCTACACCCTGGACAGGTTGCCAGGCCAACACAGTTATAGTCAGGACAATTATCCATGCACAATTAACTAGATTGCAATCAGGAAGACCAAGAAACCGAAACCTGGAAAACAACCACACAGGATCAAGGAGAACATCCAAATTCCATGCCGAAAGACTTTCAGGCCAGGATTCAAACCCAGGACCTTCTTGCTACTGGGCAACACTGCTACCAACTGCACCACCTTGCAGCCACAATCAGAATTATTCTTGATTTATTCAAATTTTAAATAATCTTGAATGATTTCTCAATGGTTGTTGACGGAGGTAGGTGTTGACCTTGTGGCTGTCCCAAGTTGTTGGGTTCTTGGGCAAGATGCTCCATGCGCCTTGCCTGCTGGTGGTCGTCAGAGGGTCCAACAGGTGGCGCTGGTGCATGCCAGCCTCTGTCAGTATGCCACCAGAGCATCTGTGGCTACTATTTAGTAGCTTTCCACCATCACTATATGAATGTGTGTGCAAAGGGGTGAATGACTTTGGAGTCCTCTGGACTTTATAAAGCACAATACAAGTACTAACCGTTTACCATAACTTCTATGCATTGGGAATCAGCAGTCAAATTTAACTTTAATTGACTAAAATCAATTTTCTGATTGTTTACACGTTTGCTGAATATTTAATGGTGTTTCATGTTGATGGTTGATGAATGTTGATGGCGACGTTCAGCAGACGTGTGAACGTTCAATGTTAGCCAGGTACAAAGCAAATAGAAATGAAACCGACATGAACAAGAAGCAAACAAACAAGCAGTACTAAAACACTAATAAATAAATGAATGGCTAAAGATTCAGAATCTTAACTTGGGAATGATTGATGGTGTCAAATGTTGTTATGACTAAATCTAAAGTCTAGCAAAGTCATTTGAAAACATGAGGAAATGGACACTGTTGAAGGTGAAAGGAACCATGAAAGGAAGGGTATTTTATCCCTTATATATATATATATATTTCTTAAATGTCCCCTCAACAGCCCATGAAAACATTTTTTGAATTGGCTCCAGCATTTATTGATTTCAAAAAACAGCGGCGTTCTTGAAATTCGTGTCTCCCAAACAGCGAACAAAAGCATTCCTTCAAGACCAATTTTGCTCACCACGAGCCGTGTGTATCCCAACCCCGGCAAACTTGCATAAATGTCAAGAGAGACGTGCCCTCCTTTTGTTCGCCGTAGAAATTGCCGGCAGCTCATTTCCTCCAGGAACGCATTAACAAAGCAGTTAATTTTGTCATTAATTAAAAGGAATCACAATTCAGTGAGCACTTCAAATTAATCTGTTGAGATTTGCTCTCACACAATGCTCACTTTCTATTTTCTCTCACCAAAGAAACCGCAGCTCAAGAGGCGAGTTTTTTTTTCTTTTTTCTTCTTCCTGTTTTTTGTTGTTATTGTTTATTCTTTCTTTATACTTGCGTCAGGTTGCTCCCGTGTGGTCCCGTTAGCAGAGTGTGTCACTACGAGAGCCAGGTTTCAAGGTAGTGGACCCTTCCCATACAGCAAATAAAGAAAATAACAGCATCATTACAGCAGAAAAGGTTTGGCTTATAGAAGAAAAACATGACACATAAGTATTGTCAAGGCATGAACACTTGGGTACGAAGTGACCTTCGGGGCGCCAAGTTCAGAGGAAATTAACGTTGTTTCCTTTGTCTCATGTGAAGCAGCTAAACAGTTTCATAAGAACAGCAAAGAAAACGCTTGATCTGGCTACTGGCCGCGCGGAGCTGTTTATCTTCTCAGTCACTGGGTTATAAATACTAGTGTGCTTGGCGTCTCGGCAGTATGGAGCTACTTGGAGGGTGATAAGGTGCTAATTAGCGACTGTTAGCGCAAGTAGGAAAGAAAAAAAAAAAAGAAGCGGGAAAAAAAACACGTCTACAGAATGAAGCACATCTTGCCACTGAATGTTCTGCTGATGATGATCCTTTTTCTTCTTTCACCGCGACTTGAGAGATGTCCCTTATTAACACCGCGTACAAGAAAATCTCCCACCCCACTCCCAAACCCGACCCCCCCGGCAATCCCCCCGCACACCCCCGCCTTTTTCTGCTTTCTTCCGGCAGAGCCAGGTCTGACAAATTAAGGCTGTGGAGTCATTAGATTAAGATAAGTACTTATCTTTTACTCTGAGACAGACTTTTATCTATTGTATTTTTCTTCTTCCTCCATCTCATTGCACAGCAACTCACCCTCCTTTCCTCCACCTACCCCCCGTCCTTCTCCACACACACACACGCGCACGCACACTTCTCCCACCTTATTCACTTCACCACCGCCGCCTCCATTCAGCATGAGATTGTTAAAGTAATTGGGATGTTATGTGACCACCAAGGCCAGATAAGTTTTTAACCCTGTCATGGCTTAACCTTTTTGCGTCTGAGGTAGGTCAAGAAAGGTGCAATTGGACACATGGTAAGTCTCATTTAAAGGGATCTTGAAGCTGGCTTGAGATGGCCTGCACTTTGTGTGCGAGTGTGTGTGTCTGCAGATACATGTGCCTGGATGATTTCTGCTCACCATCGGCGCGGGTTGGTATTGGGGCGTGAAGTGTATTCGCTTGGTGGTGGTGGTGGTGGTGAATACGTCATCTCCAGACGCTCAACCAGGTTTCATCGCAGAGCTATTTTAAATGACCTTTTAAAGTTAATCGCAGCTGTGCTCGGCTGAACTAGTATAAAGAGGATCCAGCCTCAAAATAGAAAGGGAGGAAAAATAATATCCACACAAGCGCGATGATTAGGGGAGTATAGCTCTTAGGACGTTTGACAAACATTCCCCGTCAGCTGCTTCGTCTCCGTCCAGACGCTGATTATCAAAGTATTCACATCCGATAATGTTTAGTGATGGGACTTGATTGAAAATTTTAATCGAGTTAATTGCTCAAGGCCTGTAATTAATTAGTCACATCTCAGTCAAAAACGATATATGAGCAACATTTTCGATCCCAAAACTTTTCTGCTGCTAATTTATAGAATAAATAGACACATGAGCTCACCTTTAAGGTTATTCAACGATGAGATTGTTGCAGCATGTTATTCAACCCATTCAGTGTTTTTCCAGTGTTTTATTAATGAAACTTCTTTAAAAAAAAAAAAAAATCCTATAGAAATGTGGGTTGTGGACGCTCACATTAGCATTTGGGGACATCTGTGGTAGCTGCAATATGTTTAGCATTGAGATGCTGTTTTAGGCTTCGATAGCTTCACTGATAGGCTAACACCCTTTAGGAAATACAAAGGTCCAAAGGTTGAATACATAATGGGAAGAGTACAACAGTGTATGTTGCGATGACTTCCTGAAGTTTCAGAAAGAGCTAGAGTGTGTCATTGTCAAAGGACAGTTGTCAAAAAGTCATTATTTGCATTAAAATGTAAAAACTATGTAAGTAATTTATTCAAATAAGTATCTTAAAGTCCTGGCCCAATAGTTTGATTTGATATGCCATGGTTCTCTGAGCTTTTTTAAACACAAAAACCTGACATGTTTGCTGTGGGTTTATATTCGGCCCCTTTTATGCGTATTCTCGTCGAATAAACTCCAGCACAAGCAGATGCCTTTAAAAGCTCAGCAGACACATGCAAATCGAACATAGCCCAGTTGTAAACCTATGAAGACACGGATATGCATCTAAACTGGCCAGACAAGAAGGGCATTCATCAGAGAAGACGCCAATGGACTGGGCTTACTTCACGTTTGTTTTTTTTTTTCTAAAAGATATGTTTGGTCCTTTCTTTTAGTGTTTAATCTTGTTTCTCAACAGTTAAAGGAGCTACTGCTGCCAGAGCAATAAACAACTAATCTGTTTAGTTGCGTTTCTCACCTAGATCGCTCTTCTAATTATAATTTAATAGAAAATAGTCCGAGACTGAGGCTTCTGTGTTCTCAGTTTACCCTCCCTCGGTTGTGACAGATGGCCGCTCCCAATGAGCAACACAGCCAAAATGTCTTTGTGATTGGATTAATTCGGTCATATATTTCTGTTTGTCATGTAAAGCGCCTTGAGATGACAACTCTTGTAAATTGTCACTGTTTGCACAGCTGAATTGAGTTTAAATGAATGATTACAATATTTGGTCTTTATTAGATTGGTTAAAGAGAAAAACAAAAAAAAAAAGTAAAAACCTTAAGAAGTCAAATTTGTCTTTTTACCACAAGCCATGTTGGGGTCACACCAAGTGATAGAAATTCAGATGAGGCCAACATGAAAATTGGGTCACATAGCAGAAAACTAACATACCACCCCAATGGTGGAAAGAGGGGTGGCAGTATCAACTGTGAAGATAGGTGGCTAAATAGTAAAAGTAATCAATTTTTATTAAAAAAAAAATGGATAGCTTGAAGAAAACCCATTTCAAGAAGATCTGAAACCCTGTCAGAGCTTTAGGTTGCTTTCACGCCTGACAGCCTGGTAGACTCAGTTCAACTGCGGACCAAAACTGCAACGTTTGGTCCATTTTCACACAGTGAACCGCTATGTTAGCTCTATGGGGTTTCCCATGCAGCAAATGCAGTTGAACACCTTGAAAATATGTGCTATTATTATTTTGGTGTTACTGAATGAGCATTAATGTTTAAAAAAAAAAGGTTACGGATATTATTGAAGTTAAAATGTACAAAATAACTTTTGTTTTTATAGAATCTTAGATTAGTCTGTGTTATAGTACAGAAACAAGTGATATTTGTTCTGATTGTGCCAATATGTCAATGTGAACAAAGGAAAAAACCCTGAAGAAATCTGGATTTTTATACATATTGGATAATATTACAAATGTTTTGTTTTGCTTGCGCAATTGTTTTGTACTTAAAAAGAGATTTGTAAATAGAGCTTATTTTGCTAACTTTACTTTTGTAAGTTAAGTAGCTTTATTAATTTGCATTGTGAAGCAACACTAATTTAATTAATCTTAAAGATGCAGTACCAAAAACATTCATGCTTATGGTTACTTTGTGATTTTGTTTACAATGTGAACTTTTGATAAATAAATTAGCTAATTTTGATTTAAAACATCCTATTTCATGCTCTATACTGTTAAAAACTAACTATACCTATGGTTAATTCATGATTTTTGTTGCGATGTAAACCTTTGATGAATAACTTGGTTAAATGGGATATAAAAATTACATTTCAAGATAAAGCCTGCCTGCACAACTCACATACTGACTTAGGGTTGGCCTAGTGCATAGTGCCATTTTATGACACCATCAAGTAATCGTTTCCCTAAGTTGTTTATGAAAATGCTGTATATCTCAAATAGAACTTAAAAGAAATTTGACTTTGGAATTTCACATCTTGAAATTGCGTCTCTGTCTCATTAAAAACTCTTGCTCTGTCTGAAACTTCAGGAAGTGATCACAACATGGCTCCTCACTAACTCTCTAATGAGGTTTTTACCAGCATTTCACTGAGAAGAAGCTCCTATAAGGATCTCACTTAATGTGTAGTTCCACCAGGTGTTTGCTAATTGCTGCTGGCTAGTCTGAAGGAGCTGAGTGGAGGAGTTGCAGGGGAGGGGCGCTCTGTGAGGTGGAAGCTGGGATGCTGCAACTCAGAGGAGGAACTTCGTCCTCGAAGGCGGAGCTATATCCACCCAGGTCGTTTTGAACAGCTGGGTGGATGTAGCTTGTGGTTGCCATGGGAGACTAAAAGATTTCTCAAACACGCTTGAAAGAGTCAAAGCAGCACTTTATGTTTTTGATGAAGGAATAACATTTTTACATGTAGATCAAAAGTCAATTTTACATACTGCCCCTTTAATATAATGCAGTCAAAGTTAAAACCCTAAATCAAATTGAGGCTCTGTGACTTTTGCAAACCACTCTGTTCTGAGCCACGACCTGCAGTGACACCATTACAGACTCAGAATGCCATCCACGGCTCTCTTCAGCGCCTTTATCATAATTGATGAACAGGACCGGAGAAAGAGCACTACCTGTATTGACGGCCCGCTAACGCCTGTTAGCACACTGCACTCCGTTCAATATCTAAGTCAGTACAGCGCTCGATGGCATTGATCAATATGATGCACTTTATATTTTTCAGAGGCAGCTAACTAACAACGTCAACAGCCTGACACACACGCACGCACGCGCTCCACCAGGGGAGGAGGGGCCTCCCTGCGCCACGCCCTCATCAAGCTCGTCCCAGCCAATCGCTGGCAGCTGCGCGTGAAGGCCGAGAGAAGCCACCGCGGCCTCGTCTTTCAAATTGAGATAATGGTGTTTACAGTTTGCTCTCAGTCCGCAGCTGGCAACAAACTGGAGCTGCACTTTTGATTCTGTCACTTTCTCAATAATTAATGCTCTCCTCTGGCAATTCTGATGCAATATGTAAATAATTTCTCATCCCATTATGCAGGACATTGACAAATGTGACAAAATTCCAAAAAAGATGACAGGTCCAGCTCACGCGGCTATGCGCGAGCGCCACAATGCACTAATGACCCCCCGGCCTTTAATACCGTCCCATCTGAGACATTAGAGAATTCCAAATTAAAGGTACAGTTTTTGGCCCGCGCGACAAAGCGGCGCCCGTCTCTTCTGAGCTCACATCAGTCAGCGCGCGCGCCGGGCCGGGTCGGGCTTAAAGCTAGTTAGAGCTCACATCAAAGGGACGTCATCGCACCCGACGGCAGCGGCTGCTATTTGGATCCCGCTGAATCCCATCCTTTAGTTGCATTTTTCAAGCGCCTCTCCCCCCTCTCAGGCTTCCACGTTTAAACGCCATTAAAACGCGGTGGTGGGGTGTTGGTGTTTGGGGGGATCGCAGTGTTTTCCTCGTCTGCCGCGGCCTTCGTTATTCCGGGGACTTGTCCTTATTATCTCGATGGCAGTAAACAAGGCGCTTCTCTTGTTTCTCGGCTCTCAGTCGTCTGGCAAAGTGGTCAAGAATGTAGAAGCAATTAGAGCAACAAAGAAAATGCCTAGATCTCAACAAGGTGCTGCGGAGACCTGTGAAACGAGGGGATTCGTTGTGGAAATGCCCCCAGCAGCTGCAGCCACCATCGGGCTGGAGCTCCTTTGTGTCAGGTGTTTCTTTTTGTGGGTTTTTTCCTCATGTTTCGCTTTGAAAAGTGATGAATCTAAATGCTCTGATCATGCAGCTCAGGATCGTCCTCTTCACAAAAGAGGAACACAGATCTGATGGCCTCGAACCTCAGAAGCACTGAATCCCCTTCAGGGTTTTTACTGTGGTTTTACGTGATGGAAAAACACACAATGTAGTGTACAATTATGAAGTGGAAGCAAAATGCTCTAAGATTTTGTAAACGTTTTTGAAAACAAAATTCCAGAAAGCAGTAAAAGTTGGGCTGATCGATCCAAAATATTGATTACAGCCAATACCAAGTTGCTAGTATTGGACTGATACTACTGTAGAATGGTATGATCGATACCATCTTGACATGTTGGTTTGTTTTTGTGTTGTAGTTGCTGAACTCGACCTCAAATAGGATTTTTTGATTTGCTTTCAAATTAATTTTTTTTTACACTTGATCTTGAGAAAATGTCCTTTGTTTGTTATGTTATGTTATTAAGGTATTATTGTAGACACCTCCTGCAGTTTCTGTCTGTTTTAGAGAAAGAATTAAGTGGAAAAAAATCACAAAAACACCTGAAAGTCAGCAGTAAAAGTCTGCAATACGAAATCAGTATCGGTATTTGCATCAGTGATACTGGTTCTGTATTTTCTTGATATCGCATCAATATTTGACTGGACTGGACTTTGACTGGGCTGCTCTTAGCACTCAAATACGCTTTGATCTGAAGCAATCTTATTGTATCTTTGGCTGTACGTTTAGCGTTATGGTCTTGCTAGAGGTTGAACCGTTTTTTTTCCTTCCAGAACTGCTCCCAGTATCAGTTCCAACCATCCTCCCATCAACTCTGAAAACGTCTCTTTAAAATGCTGGAGACAGCACCCTGCTCCTCGGCTCTGCAGCCTCCAGGTTTCGCTGTGGCGATGGGGTGTTAAGTTTTACACAATTTTGAAGGTGGACCAAGAAATATTTGTTTCATCTGACCACCGAACCTTCTTCCACATTTCCGCAGCTCCTCCAGGGTCACAGTGAGTATCCTTGCTGCCGCTCTGATAAATGCGCTTGAATTTTCTTGGCAGTTTTGCAGTCGTGTCGAACTTATTCTGCAAAGAAATCCGCTGTAAAATGAACAATTTCCTCACTCTGTCCTTTTTATTCACTTATGTTCTCTAACAACCCTCTGAGGCCTTCATAGCACAATTAGATACACTTAGTAAATTACACACAGGTGAGTTTCACTAATTAGGTGACTGAAGACAGTTGGTTTCCCTCGATTTTATTTGGGGACATTACAATAAGCGAGGCAGAGCATGGATCTTGAATTTCCTTCAACTTTTGGATTTTGATGTCTGTGGTTTTAAGGCGACAAAATGTGGAACACTGCCACAGCGATGCACATAATGTCGTCACCGAGAGCACAAAGTCATACCTGATGTGTCGAAGGGATTTTTTTTTTACTTTGTTAATTTCCATGTTTTCACCCGCGGGGATCATTAAAGTTTCATCCCAATCTTATCTTTTTGGAGGCATAATCTCAAAATCTGTTTGAGTACGTTCTAACAGGCTTTTCCGCTGATGCAGTAATCTGTGTCTAATTTATTTATTTATTTTGAGTTTCGCTCGGAATCACGTCGCCCACTCTGAGGGTGCTCGGCGTCGGCTTGGGCAGGGCCAGCATGTCGGCTGGTCAAATCCGTTGCTTCTGTATTTACAGTAAAATTATTAGCAAAGACAAAAAAGGCAACGTCAAAACTTCGAAACAGAGACAGATACATTTGACTGTCGCCCCACCATCTTCTTCCTACTCCTCCCCCCCCCCCCGTCCACTGTGTCATCGCCTTAAGCTGCCAAGAGAGTGTATTAGGGTGAATTCATGAGGGTCCTCTGTAATAGGCTGGCACAGGCGCAGGCACAGCCTGTGGAACCTTGCAGGCTGCTGAGGCTGGTCTTGGCATCGCTCTTGGCAGCTATGTGGTTGTGTGCTTCGTCTCTCACACTGCACATTCTCTTTGAAAAGTAAAAAAAAAAGAAGAAAAAAAAGCCAGTTTTAACTAGCTGGTCTTGCCACTCCTTTATAAATGAGGAAGCTCTTGGCATAAATAGATCTACATGTTCATTTGGTATATTAAGAGAGACACACAGTTAAAGAGTGTTCATTACAATTGTAAATTTCTGCCCTCGGGCCCTTCGCCCGGCGCTAGATTACATGAGGTCTATGCTCACGGACAGCGCCTGGCATCTGATTGAGGGTCCAGTGCAGCTAATTAATTTCATTAGAAAGTGAAGTCATCTTCTAGCAGGAATTAATATTTGGAGCGTCATGTTGCTAATTTATTTCCAGATTTAATTAGCTCAGAGAAGAAATGTTGCTTGGGCAAGAGGACTTTTTAATTATCAGCTTGGATAAATTTGAAAATGTTGATGCCTAAGGGTTGAGTTAATTAAAACCTGCATTATTTTAACTTTAATTAGCTCCCATCTTTGTTTTTCTTCACCATATGGCCATGTCCTGTAGTCAAATTTAGTTAATTAAGCTAATTAAGCTAATCATTTTAATTACTCAAGACAATGTGATTGGATAGGGGATGACTACAAGTTTATGGCCAAGTACTTGTTTTTCATTAAGTTGAAGGGACAGAGTTATTTCTGATTGCAGTTGGCAAGCATAGCCGAGTACTTTGAGAATGTGACAGCCTCTGCGATATTAAGGCTGAAGTCTAATTGCATTCCTTGATATTAAAAAAGGCAAAATATTATCACCAGCACGGCTCCAGATAAGGGGAAATGGTTTGGTACACCGTTTTTATTAGATGCACCGATCAAAATTGTGCTGCCGATTTCCGTCTGGTAGAGCATTGATACTGATGGTAACCTGGTCCAATTGCACAAGAACATATAGAAACATAATAGAACAAGAAACCATATTTTTTGCAAGTTTTCCCGACTGTGATAAATCATTAATAATAATAGAAATGACAACATGCAATGTGTTTGAATCATCAGTATTTAAATTCTAATACTAGCAATTAGCACAGCTATCTGATAGCTGTGCTATAAGATAGCACATCTATCATCTATAGCGTGATAGATTACTCTGTCTATCACGTTGAGGGGTTGACCACAGCGACTGATTGTTTCCCCAGGTTGTTTTTGCCGATATATCCATGTCTTCTGCTTGTTCAAGTCGATCTAATGTGGAAGTAACTCACCTATCTGGGGCTCATAGTTTGAAATAGCTAGCGTAGAAATGAGCCATACCTTCTCCTTCCCTGACGCGTTTGTTGATTTGATCAAATCACCGACTTCACTGAATTCACGTCTGACGCATGGCATAATCTGCATTTGCGCTTTACACCTGAGCAGATTTTTGATTGCTTTTACCAAGCTTACTTATTTATAAAGAATATGAAGGTCCGTCAACTTAACTTGTAAAAAGTGTTCACTGCTAATTTACAAATACACCTAGAACTGCTTATCCTGATGGCTGCTATCCATCTCCATCTTTTTTCTTCATTAAAAGACAAAATGGCAATTTTTTTACATCCTCTTCTATTTTTATAGCCGACTGCGCAGAATACTGACAATTTTTAACAGTGAACTTTGCTGTTCTTTGTTTAGCCTTCCTGTTACAGAGTGAAAGTCTTGCTCTCTCTCAGTGAACCACAGACGCGTTTTGACATGCCATAAAGGGAACTTTTCTAAGTAGCTTCTTACACCTCTGTCCCTTCTCTAACTTCCCACGGAGGCTAAAAATAGCAAACATTTTTTTGGCGTTTCACATGGTGACAACTTCCACACAGAAGAGTGTTGCTGTCAGTTGTCCTACTGTGTTTTCTTCTTGAAAAAAGATCAACTTAGAAATCTTCCAAATCCGGTTACCAGCTGATCTCTCTGTGCTCTCTGTGCTCATACTGACTAATGTGAACTTTTCTTTGTGTTTTAACTAGTCTGGCGCTAAAAATAGCGAACATTTTAGATTTTTCTTTTTGTTTTCACGCAGTGACAATTGCTACACAGAAGATTATTGCCATCAGTTGACCTGTTGATACTTGTCAGAAAAACTATAAAAATAAAAAGCATCCAAATCCAAGTACCAACTGATTTCTTTGGGCATCAGTAAGGCTTTTATGTTTTTGCTGACCAATATGGCCTCTTTGTAACATTTAGGGAGCTTGGAGTCAGAGGGAATGTTCACTACCACAAGAGGGGAGGAAAAAACAAATTGAAGGGTCTATTAATCAGCAGATAGTGCAAGTAGTTTCTTCTGACCACAGCAGGCCAGAAAACAGAAATTGTAATTGGGTAACAGGGTGTGTGCTTGCTGGTGAGACGGGACCCTGCCCTTCCTGTCTCTGACCCCAGAGAGAGCAGCGGCCGGGGTGGGGCGTTGGTTCTCTGTGAGCCGCTAGCAGCTGTGCGTCAGTCTGGACACAGGCTGGGCCCATCCAGAAGCCAGTCGTAGCTGACAGATGCAGAAGCTAAGCCCAATAATGAAATAATACTGGGAGACATCATGTCCGTGGTTTCCATCATTGTTAAAAGATTTTGGTACTGAGTACCCCCACTTAGGTAATTTGTTTCCATGTATAATCCTATTGCTCACTATTAAATTAAACCAACTGGTCATTTCAGTTTGGAAACTATAAATAAACTGGTTGCTATGTGCTTGGGCAGTATGTGGGACATCTCATCTGATTAGAGGGGGAAGCACTTAATAATTTGTACTGCAAAAAAAAAAAAAGGTGACCTTCAGTGTTAGGTGACCTCAGTGGTCTGCCACACATATGGCCCTGTAATATTACTAATGTCTGTTCCTAATGTTTTTTTGTTTTTTTGTTTTTTTTACAATCCAAATCCAAGGACCACTCTCAGCAAATTGTTTGGGACAAATGTCGATGTGTGGTGAGATGGCAGAGTGAGGCGCATCAGAGCTGGATGTGTGGTTCAGAGTGGTAATGTTCTGGACCGTGGCTCAGAGATCAGAGCACCCCTCTCTGCTTTCATCACAGCGAAGCCAGGTCGTCATCCACATAGAGCGGAGCGACGCCACAGTCGCGCTGTTTGGAAACAGAATTAGTCGTCACAGCCTTCAGAAACCTGCACACTTATTTTTAATCAAATGTGAACATTTCAGGTCATAAGTCAGTTGTTAACCAAGTGTACCTGTGGTACTTTCTACTGCTTTGAGAAACCTTTTGCAAACCAGACCTGAATGTCGAACGGTTGGTTACTAAACAGAAGATTAGGTACTATCACTATGCAGATGACACACAGCTCTACACTATTATCTCAACAGGTGACTCCATACTCCATGAACCCATACAAACACTCAACAGATGTTTAGAACAAATAAATGTGTGAATGTGCCATAACTTTCTCCTCTGGAACAAAAACAGTTATCTTTGGACCTAAAGAGGAACAACTAGATCAGTTCCGAAACCTGGGTGTAGAGATGGACTCTGACCTGAACCTTCAGAGCTACATAAAGATAGTTCTATCACCTGAAGAACATTTACAGGATTAGAAGACTAATGTCTCAGCAAGATCTAGAGAAACTCATCTTAGTTGCAGTTATTACTGCACAGCGTCTTCACAGGTCTGTCTAAAGAATCAGTACTCCAGCTGCAGCTGCTCCAGAATGCTGCTGCCATTCTGACTAAAACCAGTTAGATATAGATCATAACTCCAGTTCTAAAGTCCTTACACTGGCTCCCAGAGAATAGACTTTAAAATACTGTTATTGGTAAATAAGTCACTGAATGGCTCAGCACCACAGTACATTAAAGATCTGCTGTTAGTGAATAAATCACTAAATGACTTACCGACTAAGATACAATAAAGACCTCTCAGGTCTTCTGGTTCTGGTTCTGCTCTGCATTCCCAGAACTAGACCCAAATATGGAGACACAGCATTCAGCTGCTATGCACCACAAATCTGGAACAAACTTCCAGAAAACAACTGAAACACTAAATTCCTTTAAATCAAGGCTAAAACTCTGATCTGTTTAGACCCATAATAACTGGAACATTGACCGACACATTTGATGATTTTAGCGATGGCACTTGGCAAACTGTGATGTCTGCTAATTGGTTTTCACAATTGTTGACAGAAATGTCAATCAAGTAAACGATTGATCGACTGAACAGTTGAACAAATCGTAATTTTGTGTTTAATTAGACAAAAGCAAACATTTCCCTGTATCCTCTATATCTGCATTTTGTATATGTAGAGTAGTATCTATAATATTGACCCATTAGACCTCAGGCCAGTCCAGGTAATGTTGCACAACGGGTTAAAGGTCAGTGGTACGGTCAAAGTATCAGAATCTTCCTCCTGCTGTAAGTTTTTACATCTAACAGTGGAGTTCATCCAGAACCTTCCTATTATCAGAGCAGCAGCATGGACCCGGGTCAGAACAGAACCAGCTGCTAAGCCATGGCATTTAGAACTAAACAATTAGTTGTGCTTTATAAAAACGTGGTCACATCTCTGGTAATCAGTGGCCCGAATCGGCTGATGTTCAGCTTGATCAACCCTGACTTGAGTTTGCGAAGATAAAATTCAAAATGCGACCCATGATTTTATTAATTCGAGCTGTCAACCTTAGTCTGTCATGAACATGCTGGATTTGGAAAAGTTGGGAAGGTTTTTGAAATCTCATATTTAATCTGTGTTTTCTAGAAAATACACACGGATACCGCTGCACATATGGCTCCAACTCCATTACCAGCTAACGCAAATCTTTGTCAGTATTCCAATAAAGTAAAAGAAAAACACAACTTTGCAATTGCAGTTTCCATTAAGTAACAAACGCAATTAAAATCATGTGTGAACGGGTTTGTTCACGTGATGTTATTAAAAAACATGGCACACCATCATCCTACCAACTACTTCCTGTTGTCTTCTTTGTGGTTTGCAACAGCGGCAATATCTGGTTGTTGATCATGTGACCGGTGAAAAAAGTGTTTCCATTACAGCTTTGCTAAATACACCAATTTCAATAAGACCAGAAAATATTGAAAGTTCCAGATGTTATGGATAAACGGGCAAATATATTTACTCCCAGGCAGGCCTGCCTCCATAACAAATTTTGCTGGGCGGTAAATTGTCCCAGAGGTTATTGTGATAAACGATAATATTGTTGTTTTGAGACCATTTTCAACTGATGTAATGTCAATGGCAAAATAATGCAAGAACATATGCTCAGATGAACTTTTATCACTGAAAATTATATTTTAAATATCCAAAATAAATGAACAAAATAACAAATAAAATGAATTATGAAGTCACTGAAAACAAAATTGTCCTTCAGAAAAGGACGACTTGAGGCCAAAGCACCAGACTGAAGACTTTTGTCATCCAGTTTCTGGTAGAAAACAAGAAAGAAAAGTGAAAAACGATAAGTGGAAATTATTGAGTTTGTTTTAATTTATCAAGCAGGTACATAATTTATTGATTATTGTGACAGGCCTACTTGCTACAGTTAAAATAAGCAAAAAGATTATTTTAAGATTATTTTAACAGGAGGGGATTTGAAACTTGGGTCTTAAAGGGTTAAGAGAATTTATGTAGAAAATGTCTAATTTTACCACTATACTGTGAATGGACATGCAGCCAAAGTTTCACAAGGTTCACCGAGCTAATAAAATGACCAAACACAGTTTCACAGGGACTCATGAAAGTTGCTAACAAATGACCCCTAAACTCCCCCCAAAAAATCGACGATTTATGATATAATTCTATCATTCAGCTCAATTTTCACAAAAACAGTCACAGAATCAAAGAAGAGTTTCTGTTAATTTTAGCCCTCATAAACTATTTAGAGTGATTACAGTCTGAGGCTGCTTTAGAGCGAGTCCAATCTGAGCCCCACCACTGGCCAAGGAGCTCTCAGTGAGAAGCAGCTTAACAGATCAGATGAAAGGAAGGAATCATGGAAGCCTCAACCAGCAGAGAGCAAGGAGAGCATCTGCTCAAAGGCCACCTCCCCATGCCCGGCTCACCATCTCCAGAAGAAGTCGGGCATGGAGCCTCCGTCTCCCCAGCTCCTCGCTAATTCCAGTGCCCCCGCCACACGCGGGCTAATTAAGGCCATGCATTTATTTATGACTGAGCTCATTAAACAGGGAAAAAGATGGTCGCCGCTCTGAAAACACATTAGTCCCGGAGGAAACTGCCTGTGAAGTCGCACTCCTCGGGGCCGTTTCAGGTCACAGACTCTGAATCTTTGTGACATATGAAGAAACGGCGAGATGTAATGCCTTTTTAAAAGAAAGAAGAATTAAAAAAAAGAAAAAATAATCAGTTTGGAGGCAAAAAAAAAAAAAAAGGGAGGAAAAAACCGAGGGGGGAGTGATGGATTCTTGGGGGTGTATTTGAAGCTGCTTGAACTGGTCCCATAATTACATCTATAGGTCAGCGACCGGGTGGTGTGGGTGGAGGGGGGGGGGGGGGGGGGGTTTTGGGGGGGGGGTTCGAGCCCACACACACGTGTTTTTTTGTTGTTTTTTTTTTCAGATGTTGTTGTTTATAAAAATTT
>CAEGAD010064406.1:0-14906 GCA_903067055.1 Poeciliopsis paucimaculata
AATTCAACTGCTTTGTAAAGGACTGTGGAATAAACGGTGGAATAAATTTTAGTTTTGCATCTTTACACCGGAGTGCCGTGGAAGTTTATTTTTTCCTCTGCAAACACGCGAGTGAACACAACGAAGAAACCTTGTGGCAACACATTGTGTTGAAAACCCTGCTCTATGGATTCATTTTCATCTGTGAACGGTTTCAAGCAGCAAATTAAGCCGGAAGCAACGTGAGTAGTGGAAACTTCTCGAAAGCGTTTCATCGAGAAACATGCTGAGTCATTGTGTATGCTAAGCGCTCTTCGAGACAATCCGCATGTTTTTTGGATGAGCAAAGGAGTTTTCTGCTGTTGCTATTTGGAAATGTGTATGTCATGAACGTTGAAAAGGAAGATATCGTGGCTACAATGGAAGCTAGAGCAGTAAAACTCACACCTAAAGCTATGGAGGAAAAGCTGCAGCGTGCAATTGGTTTACGAAGAGCCAAGTTAGCAAAGTTAACAGGCACAGTGAATCAGGTGCGACGGCTGATTGAAACTGAAGATGGTATCAGCTTAACTGACGCAAACCAATTAATGAAAGATTTTAATCAACTGTTTGGAGAGTTTTGTGGTTTGAACACAAATGTGAATGAGCTGCTCCAACAAATGTCAGAAGAGGCTTCTACTGGTAACATTCCTTCACAAGATTACATGAACAAATGGCCCTACCTTCAGCAGGTGTCAATACCTAAGATTGACGCAAAGGTTGGACTACTGATTGGGACTAATGCTCCTAAAGCCATAGAAGCTTGGCAGGTTATTGCAAGTGAAAATGGCGGTCCATATGCTGTGAGAACGAGGCTTGGTTGGACCATCAGTGAACCCCTCCAAGGACACATTTCACAAAGTGCAACACAAGGGTTGATTCAAGTTTCAGCAAATCGCATATCAGTAAGCAGATTAGATGAACTCTGGAGTCAGCAGTTTAAAAGTGACTTTCCTGAGTGTGAAAGAAATGAGAAACAGGAAATGTCAAGGGAAGATTTGCAGTTTTTGGAGATTACAACACAGTCAGCTACCATTGTGGATGGACACTACATGTGGAAGCAATGTTTCACCAAGTAAGGGTACCTGAGGAAGATTCTGACCTTCTCCTGTTTCTATGGTGGGAATCAGGCGACATTACTCGGAAAATGGTGGAGTACAAGTTGGTAGTTCACATTTTTGGCGCAACTTCGTCACCAAGCTGTGCTAGTTTTGCTCTCCGCAAATGTGCCGAAGACAACCGTGACCAGGCCAACAATAAAGCAGTTGGCACAGTGCTACACAATTTCTATGTAGACGATTGTTTAAAGTCTGTCAGCTCAGAAGATGAAGCCATCCAGTTGTACCACACCCTGAGAGTGGTATGTCATAAAGGTGGATTCAGACTCACCAAGTGGATTAGCAATAGCAGAACAGTGCTGTCAGCTATTCCAGAAGAAGACAGAGCAACAGAAGTTAAAGATCTGGACCTGGATCAGGATATGCGTCCCATAGAGAGAGCTTTGGGAGTCCATTGGTGTATTCAGTCTGACAGCTTCAGATTCAAGATCATAATGCCAGACAAGGCTCCCACTCGAAGGAGCATCCTTTCCATCGTGAGCTCTGTCTACAACCCATTGGGTATCCTGTCACCAGTCATGGTTCAAGCTAAGAAGATTCTGCAAGAGCTTTGCAGGCGGAAGATTGGGTGGGATGTTGTCATACCTGAAGACTTGGCTCATAAGTGGCTCGAGTGGAAGACCCAGCTCCACCAGCTGGAGAACGTAAGTGTTCCAAGATGTTTTAAACCCGTAGGATTTGGACAGTCAGTATATAACCAGCTGCATCATTTTGCTGATGCCAGTGAAGAGGGCTACGGTACAGTTAGCTACTTGCTACAGAAGAATAGCAGTAATGAAGTTCATTGTGCATTCATGTTGGGGAAAGCAAGAGTGGCCCCACTTAAGTCTGTAATGGTTCCCCGTATGGAACTTACTGCAGCAGCCATGGCAGCTCGCATGGACAATGTTCTAGCATCAGAGCTGCAACTTCCACTCCAACCATCTGTGTTTTGGTCAGATAGTACCACGATACTGAAATACATCAGCAACCAAACTAGTAGGTTCCGCACATTTGTTGCTAATCGTGTGGATGCCATCCTGAAGTGCTCCAATCCTCAGCAATGGAGGTATATCAACACCTAATTGAATCCTGCTGACTGCGCATCCAGAGGACTCAAGGCAGAAAGCTTCATTCACCACCATGTATGGTTACAGGGGCCGGACTTTCTTGTTAAACACATGGACGAATGGCCAGAGAGTGTGCATACCATTGGAGATCTGACTACCAAAGACCCAGAGGTGAAGAGTACACTGATTTGTGCTCACACTGTTAAAGAATGTAAAGATGTATTGCAGGAATTCCTGCAGTACTTGTCGTCCTGGTTTCGACTAAAAAAGGCAGTTGTGTGCATGCTTAAAGTTAGGAGTATTCTACTGCAACTGTGTCGCAAAAGGAAAGCGCTAAATGCTGTTAAATCTCAATCTGAAGTTGAAAAGGAAATGAGAGGTTTCAAGAAAAGCCTGTTTCAAGCCAAAAGCAAGAAACATACTATGAAGAACCTTGCAGAAGCTGAAGAAGCAATTGTTCATTATTGTCAAGCTAAGGCGTTTTCTGAGGAGATCATTGCACTTTCTAAAGGTCAGGGAGTGAAAAGGACTAGTTCTCTTTTCAAACTGAATCCAGTACTTGAACAAGGCGTTCTCAGGGTTGGAGGACGACTTAGGAAAGCTGCACTACCGGAGGAGTCAAGACGTCCGGCAATCTTAAATAAGGATCTACACGTCACAAAGCTTATCCTCAGAGAAATTCATAAAAACTTGGCACATTGTGGTCGTAATCATGTCATCTCAAAGCTGAGAACAAAATTTTGGGTTCCTGGTGCCAACACTGCAGTAAGACAAAGACTCTCCAAGTGTGTTGTCTGCCGACGTGCACATGGAGTTGTAGGAAAGCAACAAATGGTAGACCTTCCTCAAGACAGAGTTCTGCCAGATAACCCACCATTTACTAACTCTGAAGTGGACTACTTTGGTCCGTTTGAGATTAAATGTGGACGAAGTGTGGTGAAGAAATATGGCGTCATTTTTACCTGCCTAACCACTCGTGTGATACACTTGGAATTGGCAGCCTCACTGGACACGGATTCCTTTATTCACGCCCTTCATCGCTTTATTGCTAGACGAGGTCAAGTAAAGACCCTACGTTCTGATAATGGAACGAATTTCATCGGTGCGGAGCGTGAACTTAAGAGAGTCATTAATGAGTGGAACGTGTCCAAGATTGAAGACCACCTTCAACAACAAGGCATTCAATGGATGTTCAATCCTCCCACAGGATCCCATCATGGCGGCATCTGGGAGAGATTAATAAAGTCGGTGAAGAAAATTTTAAATGTCACGCTAAGACTGCAGACACTGGACGAAGAGGGCCTACATACACTTCTGTGCGAGGCGGAAGCTATTATTAATAGTCGGCCAATAACTAAGGTGTCCAGTGATCCAAACGATTTGGAGACACTCACTCCAAATCACCTCTTGCTTCTGAAAACCAAACCATCTCTTCCCCTTGGACTGTTCAACAAGCAAGATCTCTACGCAAGAAGGAGATGGAGGCAAGTACAATATATGTCAGAAATATTCTGGAAACGTTGGACACGAGAATATTTGCCACTACTTCAGGAAAGGCAAAAATGGACCCGTCCATCTCGCAACTTTGCAGTTGGAGACATCGTGCTTATTGTTGACGATACAGCCCCGCGCAATTCTTGGGTTACAGGAAAAGTAATCCAAGCCATCTCTGACAAGACAGGAATGGTGCGTCAAGTGAAAATCAAAACCACGACAAGCACGATGGACAGACCCATAACAAAGATTTGTCTTTTACAGGAATTGGACTGAAGCAGTCATTTATAGAGACTGAAAAGTTTGTTTTATATTTTTATTTTGTGTATGTTGAAGGGCATGTGAGTACTTTGGCTCCACAAGCTTTAAGTTGGTAATTGTGTAAAAGGGTCACAATTAGGGGCCGGAATGTGAAGGCCAAGTTAATGTAAAATAATATACAGTTATTGTTAAAACATATTTATTTAGTTAAAAATTTAATGAGTGCATTTGTTGAGGTTTAGGTAACATTATTAGTATTGTATGTTGCTAATTTCATGTTTTATTGTGAATGAGTATTTATGGATGATGGATGGATGGATGATGGATGATTGATGGATGATGGATGGATGGATGATGGATGGATGGATGGATGGATGAATGAATGATGGATGGATGGATGATTGATGGAGGATGGATGGATGGATGGATGATTTATGGATGGATGGATGATGGATGATTGATGGATGGATTTATGGATGGATGGATGGATTTATGGATGGATGGATGGATGATTGATGGATGGATGATGGATGGATGGATGGATGGATGGATGGATGATGGATGAACCCATTTTAAGATAAATACATAAAGACATATCTGGGGGAGGATGCCGGTCAGACCTGGCAGGCCCAAACATGTTGTGAGGGTCTGCTGAGAAAGTCTGGCGGAATCCCCTGTAAGACGGAGCTTTAACTCCCATCTCCGGCAGTACTTCCAACACGTTCCACGGGAAGTGGGGGACACTGAGTCTGAGTGGACCATGTTTCGTACCTCCATTGTCGAGGCGGCTTATAAGAGCTGTGGCCGCAAGGTTGTCGGTGTCTGTTGCTGCGGCAACCCTCGAACCCATTGGTGGACACCTTCGGTGAGGGATGCTGTCAGGCTGAAGAAGGAGTCCTATCGGGCCTTTTTGGTGACGGGTACCGGCAGGCAAAGCAGCATGCGGCTCGGATGGCTGCTGAGGCAAAAACTCTGGTGTAGGAAGAGTTCGGAGAGGCCATGGAAAAAGACTTCCGTAGGGCTTCGAGGCGATTCTGGTCCATCATCCGGCGTCTCAGGAGGGGGAAGCAGTGCAGCACCAACACTGTTTACAGTGGGGATGGTGTGCTGTTGACCTCGACTCGGGACGTTGTGGGCCGGTGGGCAGAATACTTCGAAGACCTCCTCAATCCCACTGGCATGCCTTCCATTGAGGAAGCTGAACATGGGGACTCTGGTTCTGGATCGGGCTCTCTAATCTCTGGGGTCGAGGTTGTTGAGGTGGTTAAAAAACTCCTCGGTGGCACGGCCCCGGGGGTGGATGAGATTTGCCCGGCGTTTCTTAAGGCTCTGGATGTTGTAGGGTTGTGTTGGTTGACGCAACTCTGCAGTATCGCATGGACATCAGGGGCAGTACCCCTGGATTGGCAGACTGGGGTGGTGGTCCCCCTGTTTAAAAAGGGGGACCGGAGGGTGTGCTGCAATTATAGAGGGATCACACTGTTAAGCCTCCCTGGCAAGGTCTATTCGGGGGGTCCTGGAGAGGAGGGTCTGTCGGCTATTCAAACCTCGGATTCAGGAAGAGCAGTGTGGTTCTGGTTCTGGTCGTGGAACACTGGACCAGCTCTACACCCTCAGAAGGGTCCTGGAGGGTTCTGGGAGTTCACTCAACCGGTCCACATGTGTTTTGTGGACTTGGAGAAGGCGTTCGACCGTGTCCCTCGGGGAGCCCTGTGGGGGGTTCGCCGGGAGTATGGGGTACCGGGCCCTTTGATACGGGCTGTCGGGTCTCTGTATGACCAGTGTCAGAGTCTGGTCCGCATTGCCGGCAATAAGTCGGGCTCGTTTCCGGTGAGGGTTGGACTCCGCCAGGGCTGCCCTTTGTCACCGATTCTATTCATTACTTTTATGGACAGAATCTCTAGACCAGCCGAGGTGTTGAGGGGATCCGTTTTGGTGGCCTTAGGATCCATCTCTGCTTTATGCGGATGATGTGGTCCTGTTTGCTTCATCGGGACGTGATCTGCAGCTCTCGCTGGAGCGGTTCGCAGCAGAGTGTGAAGCGGCCGGGATGAGGATCAGTGCCTCCGAATCCAAGGCCATGGTCTTGAGCCGGAAAAGGGTAAAGTGCCTTCTCTGGGTCGGGGAAGGAGTCCTGCCTCAAGTGGAGGAGTTCAAGTATCTCTGGGTTCACGAATGAGGGAAGAAGGGAGCGGGAGATCGACAGGCAGATTGGCGCAGCGTCTGCCGTGAAGCGGCGCTGTACCGGTCCGTCGTGATGAAGAGGGAGCTGAGTCAAACAGCGAAGCTCTCTATTTACCAGTCGATCTACGTTCCTACCCTCATCTATGGTCATGAGCTTTGGGTCATGACCAAAAGAACGAGATCTCGGATACAAGCGGCCGAAATGGGTTTCCTCCATAGGGTGGCTGGGCTCTCCCTTAGAGAGAGAAGCTCAGTCATCCAGGAGGGACTCAGAGTAGAGCCTCTGCTCCTCCACATCGAGAGGAGCCAGCAGAGGCTCGGGCATCTGATGCTTCCTGGACGCCTCCCTGGTGAGGTGTTTCGGGCCCAAGGGAAGACCCAGGACACGCTGGAGGGACTATGTCTCTCGGCTGGCCTGGGAACGCCTTGGGATTCCCCCGGAGGAGCTGGAAGAGGCTGGGAGAGGGAGGTCTGGGCCTCCCTTCTTAAGCTGCTACCCCTGCGACCTGACCTGGATAAGCAGAAGAAGATGGATGGATGGACATAAAGAATCATGTCAGTGCAGTTTAAAGTCTGGTCATTGTTACCTATAGTCACAACTTTCAGTTTGTTTTGGACAGGAAGTGGAGCCGATGACTCTGAGATTCAGACCAGAGGGAAGAAACTGATCCAGAGTCTGATGAGATTTTCTATTTGATTTTTATTTTATTGTTCTATAAAGACTGATGGTCCTGGACTCCCATCAGCTTCACAGCTCTGTGTGTGAAACTAGAACCAGAACCAGAACCAGCAGCCCGTTTGGGTTCATTCCTGCTCCTCCATGTCAGAAACAGAGATAAACTTCTGGGCTGCAGGAAGTGAGTTAACAAACTTTCAGTTCAACTTTCTCTCCAGTGACCTTTTGACCTCTCCGATCTGCTGGATGAAAGTTGGGGAAACGTGATCTACCAGTCCTCCATGAAGCTGCGGCTTTTCCTGCCTGTGCGTGCAGAGAGGAGGTGCTTCCAGTCTCCTCCTCCTCTCCCTCGGCGCTCCAGAGTCTGAACACGCACCAGTTCTTCCTGTTGCTCTCCTGACTCCCCGATCTCCTGCAGCGGCTCCCGATCTGTAGATTCCCTCAGCAGGATGAGCAGCAACCCGCAGGCCGACAGGATGCAGGCCCGGCTGGAGAAGGCGAAGGCCATGAGGGACGAGGACAAGCTGTACAGACACAACGGGGTGCTGTACCCCACCCTCATGTGTCCGGAGGAACATTTAAAGTGTCTGGACAGCCTGGAGGCCAGAGACGACGACATCATGCTGGTGGCTTATCCTAAATGTGGTGAGAGACAGAAACATTTCTCTGATCACATTTCAGACTTTGCATCATTCATGTTGCATTACTGCTTAGTTGCAAGCAAAGAATAATTTCCATCATAAAACACCAGAATGATTTGTTGGACGTTCACATTTTGTTCTGATAGAATGAATCTTTGTTGGAGTTGCTGATGAAACTTTTCTGGAAGCAACAGTTTGGTTTCGTGTTGCAGATGTAAACAATCTCTGATCTGGTTCTGCTCTCGTAGTTTAATGAATGAAAAGCTGAATAAGAGAACAGGAAGTCAGTCGGGACTAAACCTGCTCTGCAGGTTCACTCACAGGGTCCTGTCAGAGAAAAGAAAAATGCAAATGGAGCAGATCACGACTATGTACTCTGACCTCTGACCTCTGCCCACATTTCTCATGGCTGCTGCTGTTGTAAATATTGGCGACGCACCTGGAGGTGAAAACCTTTCCTGGCTGAAGCGGCTCAGAGGCTCAAACGGAAACAAACGTTCGGTCCAGATGGAGGAGAATCTCTGCTTCCAGGAAAACTTGTTCCTGAGTTTCCTGTTAGAGATTAATGGACGGATGATCTGGGATTTCTCTGCATCATGTTGAGTCATTGCTTTAAGCATCCATATATGGTTTATATTGATGATTTAAACATTTAAAGACCTTTTCAGACTGATCATTTAATTTCACATAGCTGATCAGGATCAACTGACGGACCTGAGATTAAAAACTGAGGCTGATGTTTGCTGATCAGTAATGAGTTTAATAAAACCACACCTGCAAAGTAAACATCATATGTTAAAGTAATTCAAAGAATAAAACCCTCAGTCAGTCAACTGTCGTGACTTGAACAAATATTAAATCATGAACAATAAACTGACGGCTGCAAAAGCAAACAAGAAGCTTTTCTTTCATAAAAACTGACAAAAAGTGAATAAATGATAAAACAGCAAAGTATCAGATAAATCATAAATGTTCAAATCATATTTCTACGACATAAATCTGGTTGTACATTATGACCAATAATGACAGTTTAATTACAGTTTGTATTTTCCTGTAAACTGAATTAGAAATATATTTATATTATAGATTGTCGTCTTATAAAGTATCATTTATTTCACTTAATTTACTATTTTATTTAATATTTTCAAAGAACCAAACTTAATAAACCAGGACATTAAGTGTAAATGAATGTGTGAAATGTCAGTTTGATAAATGAGCCAAACTAACCGGACCATCTGCTCCGGACCCACCTGGAGGTTTGGTCCCATCTAATCCGTCATTATTGTCGATTCATTCAGAACAAACAGGAAAAGCTTTTCATATTTACCTGAAGGAGAGTTTAATCCCAACGTTACGGACGGCTGCTGCTCGACTCCCATTACGGCTCTAATAAAAATATTCTATAACATTCTGAAAGGAAAAGTATCAACTAAAGTCAACATTTTATTTTTACTTTATGACTTAAAATGAGAAAAAGTTTTTAAATTAATTTGTGTATGAAAAAAACTAATAAAAACCATTGATAAAAACCCAAACATGATGAAAAGTTTGTTTGAATTTTGTTTTGATGAAACAACCAGAGTAAGAAAGTTAGTAAATAAACTCAAAATATTTAGTCTGTCACAACAGAAATAACAGATTTTAATGTTTATATTATTCTTAATGTTTGATATGATTCACAATAATAACAATATTTATAATTATGATGTTTCTTTAATTGCACTGAAGGTGAATGACTGTTTGAGCTGTAATCTGTCAGTAAAACACACAGCGTATTATTGATGAGGCGAAGCATCACGTTTCTGAGCTGAACTCCAGGAATGCGACACGTTCTGTTTTCTGCTAAATGTTTATTTTGGAGGAAGCTTTTTGCACGACAGCCGGCATGAAGACAGATGAGATAATCTCGGTGAGAGGAATGCTGCGGCCTGCAGCTGGTTCTGCAGGACGAGCTTTGACAGATATTCATCTGAACGTCCCTTAATCCTGCAGAGCGTCGCTGTGGAAACGCAGATCTGGATGATGGAACAGAAGAGAGAAACTCCTGGAAACCATTTTAAGACAAACTGGACAATTTGAACTAAATGAAGTTTAAACGATGATGTTCTGGTTCCTGCTGCCTCCTAATGAATCAGTAAACTCCTGTGTGCAGGATTCAACTGGATGGTTGGAGTTATGAAGAAGATCATTGCAGAAGCCACCCAGATGAGGAATGAATCCAAGATGCCCCCACTGATCGAGTTCTTTGGCCCAGAAGTCTTGAAGGTGTTAAAATGAGAAAAAGTTTTTGTCAGAATGTTTCCTTTAAATGCTGAGATGTTTAGTTTGTTTTTATCAGTTGTTTGAACCTTGTGGTCACATGTAGTGATACTGAGCGAGACATGAGTAACAAGCAGCCAGAGCACAGCAGCAGGTCAAAGGTCAAACTGTGCTGGTGAAGAACAGGAGGATTGTAACCTGGTGAAGCTGGTAACTGTATCCGAACTAATAATAATTTAATAATCCAGATTGTTTCTGTCACTAATCTGTGTTTTAAGGTCCAGTCAGACGGATGATGATCATTTACATCAGTAGTTTGATGTAAATGTCAAACTACTGATGAAATTAAACTCCAGTAAAACCAGTTCTGTCAAATGATCACTTCAGTTAAAGTCTATGAATATGTGATTTTAACAATAATAAATGATGTCTGGTTTCCTCCTGGACCTGCAAATGTTGGAGGAAACAAACGAGGCTGGATGGAAAATCTAAAGGTTCTTCCTCAAAGACAAATGTTGAAAAGAAAGAAACTAAAACCAGCAGATGGATAACGTGGTGATTCTTAGAGAGAAACATAAAACCTCAGTCTGACCTCAGTAATGGATCAGATATGGTTATTGATCAAAGAGGAAACAGGTTTAAATCAGAGCAGAAATCATTCTGAATGTTCATTTATTTTCCTCCTGTGTTTTCAGGCCATGGTTGAGGCTCCGCCTCCCAGGTTTCTGGGAACTCACCTTCATCCAGACATCATGCCGTCCTCCTTCAGCCAGAAGAAAACAAAGGTACGTCCTGAATCTGCTGCCAGCTGCATTTATTTGCTGCTTCATGAATCTTCTCTGTATATGACACTGAGTCTAACAGGAACTCAGAGGAAACCAGTGTCTTCCATCAGCTCCAGTTTTACTGATCAAACTGCACCGTTTCTCCCAGACGGTGGTGGTCTTCAGGAACCCAAAGGACACCCTGGTCTCCTACTACCATTTCTGCAACAACAACCCGGTTCTGCCGTCGGTGGAGTCCTGGGATTCTTTCTTCTCCCAGTTCATGAAAGGAGACGGTGAGTGGGAACCATCAGGGTGGCGACGCTGCAGAGAGACGAGACGTTACTGACTGGAGAAACAGCAGCAAAGAAACTAAATGAGTTTTATGTTGGGAAAAACATCAAACATTTGGCAGCAGGACAGGAGGTCAGGTGTCTGCAGCTCTTTGGACTTAAAAACAGATTAATGAAAAAAAAAACAACTGGAGTTTTAAAAATAAATGTAGCATTAAAGCAGGTTTTGGCAATTTTTTAGGTTTTTTATGCAATAATTGAATGTAATTTCCACAACAGAAAAAGTTTCCAGTAAAAGTCATTTTATTTCCATCTGTTTATATTATGTATGAATTATTGTAATGTTGACCAGCAGTGAAAGTTTTGGACTAAATGAGGAGGCGAATATAGACGACGTCCTTCCAGAGATAATATTTGCTGTTTACTGAGTCTCTCATATAAAATAACATCAGATCCTCATTTTCTGTTAAACATTTATTCTTCATTCAGTGATAAAACTAGAGGAGGGAAAAAAACCCCAGAAAGTTTACTGAAGTAAAAGTAGTTTTACTTTGAAATGATGCAGTAAAAAGTTTAGTGCAGTAAAATTACAGCTAGAAATATATAAATATTAAAGTTCCTGCAGTAAATGGAACAAGTTACTGTCCAGCTTTACTCAGTGATCTTTGCAGAAACACTCAGAGGTTATTTTATATGTTTCTATGTAACTTAATGAGATCAGATTTATATCACAGATTCTGTTTCTTACAGCCTGAACTTCACCAGACCAGCTCAGCTGTTTATTTTATGGCATCAAAGATAAAATAATAAACTGTTCAAACATTGATCAGACTGCTGTTTAGGTTTTGGTTTCTGGTCAAACCTTTAGAATAAGCCCTCATATTAATGGTTTCACTGGTTGTCAGTATCATATAACCAGTTATAAATGATATCACACATAAACCATGAATAACTGATGTTTGTGTGTGTAGTTGCCTGGGGCTCGTACTTTGACCACGCCTTGGCCTGGAACCGGAAGATGGACGACCCCAACGTCCTGCTGGTGACCTATGAGGCCCTGAAGCAGGTCAGTCCTCTGATTCCTCAACCTCTCAGTTTGGAGGCTGAAATGGAAATGTGCTCTCAGTCCATGTTTTCTGTCCTCAGGATCTCGGCGCAGGAATCCGGCAGATCTCCAGCTTCGTCGGCTTCAGCCTGACGAAGAATCAGGTGCAGCAGGTGGCAGCAGCCAGCACCTTTAACGCCATGAAGGAGAGTTCAGCCAGTTCCCACGGCAACATGGGAAACGTCATCTTCAGGAAAGGTCACCAGCAAGGAAAACATTTATCTTCCAACAGTGTTTGCAGTAAAAATGAGTTGTTTCCCCTCTAACATGATCAATTCAACCTCCTCCCTGTGCAGGTGAGGTTGGAGACTGGAGGAACCATTTCAGTCCAGAGCAGAGCCGAGAAATGGACGAAGCTTTCAACAAACACCTGGCAGGAACAAAGCTGGGCGCCCAGCTGGACTACCAGCGTCACTGTCAGTAGGAAACAGAGACAAGAAGAAGAAGAAGAAGAAGAAGAAGAAGGGAACAGATGGAGGAGGAGAGATGAAGCAACACCTTCAATCTGAACACAGGTGGAGCGTCGGTTCTGCCTGACAGACTGAACTCAGGGCAAAACTCCCACAGCTCAACAGAAGATAGGAAAATAAGACGCAATAATTTGGTTATAATCAGTTTTATTTCACTGCAGATATTAAAAATGACATTTAATATTTTGAAGCAACTTATGATAAACTGAAAGAAATGAAATATGATGTGAACATCAATGAAGGAGCAACAAAGATACATTAACATTTAATAGGAATGTTAGAAAACTGAAATTTATTCATCAAAAATATATTTCATTTTGTCCTTCTAGTACCTTTAAATATTAAACAAGATTTTGTTGGATTTTCTTCTGTTTTTTTATTTTTTTTTTTTTTGGATAATTCCCATTAAGGATTAAACTTAAATCATTGTGAAAAATGTTGTAATGCCACATGAAATAAAATTTCATTAAAAAAGTAACATTTGATATTGCTGATATTTTGTCACTAATCCTAAACACTGATTTTGTTCATAAATAGAATATTAGCAGCACTTTGCCTCATTTATTTTTGGCAGAAAATCTGGACTGAATTCATTTTGTACAATAACTTTAAAATGACAGCAAATATAAACACTAAGTTTTGGGGAAACACTTGTTATTGTCTGAGGAGGAAGATCCAGAATGAGGCAAGAAAAATGTAAAGTTATCCTAGAAAAGTATTTATTTCATAACAGTTAGTCTGAAACAAAAGCTAAATCTCCAAAGGTCGTAGAAAAGATCAGATCTTTGTTTCTAAGAGCTGCAGCCTCTGGGAGGAAGCAGCTCTTTCACAGAGAGGAAACTGGATAACATAAAATCACTGCAGAAATAGCAACAGCTCATTTTCTCCTCTTATGCTACACAATGAGGATTGGGCTGAACATCAATCATTTTAATACCACGAAGAACCTCTAGCAAGATTTTGATATTTATTTACTGTTTGCTGTTCCTGCTAAACTCTGCAAATAAATAAGACATACAAAAGTAAATGAGATGAAACAATTGGCCAGTTGTGTTTAATTCCCTAAAAAGTGATTTTTGAATGTAATAAATTTGCCAGGAGTCAGAGAGAGTCAGAGGGTCGAGTCACATGGAAGCCCTTTCATGGGTTGATCCATGTTTTCTTTATCTTGGTAAAAATCCATCACAATGTTCTAAATGGAGCCTCAGAAATTTGATCAGAAATCCTTGAACTCCTTCTTGGTCGAACCTGAGAAAGTTCTTGGATCCAAAACAGAAAAGATGATGAAGCAGCAACACTGACAGGAAATCCAGATTTTAAACCCCAAACCTTTGGCTTCATCAGGTTGTGATTTTACAATCTCCTGCTCAAGGTTTACATGATTTTATTCTTATTTAATTGGGGGGAATCTGTTAACTCAATAACCTACTGATCAGGCCCACAATCAGGGGACAATTCCAGGGTTTTTTTCATAAAATTTTTTTTTTTTTTAAATCGGGGCCCTGTCAATTACAAAAATAAATGTACAGCGTTAATTTAAACATGTTTAATTTTTGCAGTAAAAATTAAATGTTCCCAGACCAAAAAGCTCACATCTATATTTCACTGAACCTCCTGGATCTGCATGAAATGGTTTGTTCCTGCTTGGAGCCTCAATGTGGTCATTCCAGTGTCATCATTTAGACCAGTGGAGCCCAAAGTGGGTCCTGGAGGGCTGGAGTCCTGCAGGTTTTAGTCTCTCCCTGGATTAACGCACCTGGATCCAATGATGGCTCGTTAGAGGCCAAAGAAGAACATTGAGAAGGTTGTTACTAAAACCAGGGAGCAAATAAAACCTGCAGGATTAGGTCCCGCGCTTTTCCAGACGGATCCAGGGCGACAGCAAGAGATGCTTTTTCTTCTCCAAATCTGTAACTCTCATTCTTCCAGCTTTCATAAAGTTTTCCTTCTTCAAACGTTGGTGGAAATCTGTGGTGACTAACCATCCTCTGTTACTAATGTTAGTCGGTTAAAAACAACATGTATTTGTTCAACTATAGTCCAACATGTTCATCACCCGAACAGAACCAGAACAGAAGTGTACAAACCCAACATATGGTCCTGCCAAAACAGCGCCCCCTAGTGGATGGACATGTAAAACAAAATAAAGGAGCAACAAACCCTGTTTACAGATGTTTGACTCATAATAATTGTAACATTGATCAATATATGTGATCCATGTTTGCTTCATTATTTTGATATCTGACAACATTTAATGTTTCATAATTTAATACTTTGTTATTAAATTATTATGGGGGAAAAAACGTGGAACTGTCTTGTCAATAAACTTGACTTTTACTTTTGACTTTAAAAGTAAAAATCAAAAGTAAAAGTTTCATGGCAGAGATTTTCTCCGACACGAGAAACTCTGGTTCTTCAGAACCAGTGAAGAACTAGACCTCCAGAGCCCAAATCCAGCATAGAGAGATTCAGTGAATTTGGTGTTGAAGGTGTAGATGTGAATCAGTGAGTCAGAGGAGACTCTGTAGAAGGACAGAATGCCAGCAGGAATATCCACATACACACCTACTCTGT
>CAEGAD010064410.1:0-21867 GCA_903067055.1 Poeciliopsis paucimaculata
TCCTTGCAGGAGGATAGAATGTTTAGTTTTCGCATCCCGTAAACATGATACTGAAGGAGCATGCAAGGTTGAACTGTTCCATCTGTTTTTCTTTTATTTCTTTTGTTTGGTCTTAGAAGATTGGGTCTCCGCCTCTGTTAGGTGAATAAAGTAACTGTGCAATTTTGAATTTGTTAGAGCAGAATGATTTTAGCCTAATGCACCGTGTTTTTTGCTCTCCGTCTGCAGATGTATTAAAGATTGTTTTTGCTCCCTGACTTTTGTTTGGACCTCAGTCTCTGTATTGTGCACTTCACAGTTCAATAATTTTGATTTGCATGATTCATCTTTTCTTTTTCTCTCTTTCTACCAAAAACTGGATGACAAATGTCTTCAGTCTGATGTACTGGTGTCAACTTGCCATTTTTTGAAGGACAATTTTGTTTTCAGAGACTAAATAATTTTATTTGTTGTTTTTTTTTATTTTAGATATTTAAAATGACTTCCAGTTCTAGTGTAAAATGTCTGTTAGAATTTAAAGTGTCTTTGAGAATATGTTCTTTGATTATTATGTCATTACCATTAGGTTTCTTGAAATCGGCCTCAAAACAATGTTATCATTTATCACAATAACTACGATTCCTGCGCTGATTTATTGCTAATCATCTTTTGTTGGACTGGAAAATATTTTTTTTGCAAAAATGTTACTCAAAAGTAAGCATTAAGCACAAAAGTATTCACGCCCCTTAAACTTTTCCGCTGTCCTTCCTTTTTTGTGTTACAGACTCAGACCTCAGAGACACTGAGGCACTCCACACTTTTCAGATTTCCCTGTTAAAATATGAACCATCCTTTTGATTCCACTTGACACTTCCTCGCAACTTTGTGTCGGTCTACAATGTAAAATCTCCAGAAAATACATGGACATTTATAGGTTGTCAAGTAACCCGATGTGAAAAAAACAAACGTAAAAGTGGAGTGAATACTTTAGCAAGGCACTATTCATTATAGCAAATAACTAGAAATAAATGGAGGGTAAATGATTTATTACTTGCCCTGAATTGGCCCCCAACTCGTCATTCTGCATAAGGAGACCATTTCTTCACATTAACACGCACAATGTGCTAATCCTGGCTGTAACTGGATCACTTACGGCAGTTTTCTTCGTCGCTGTTATCGGAGCAGTCGTCATCGTCGTCGCACCTCCAGATGGTCGGTATACACCTTTTGTTGTTGCACTGAAATTGTCCATCCTCACACTCATCAGTGGCTGGAAGCAGAAGAAGAAGAAAAAACGAGAGAGGATATCAGGGTCCAGATGGATGATCTCCGGAACAATATGTTTATGGATAAGTATGGCCGGATAGTTTGTCTGTCATTTGCAAAATGAATGCCTAATTGATATGCAGACTTCACTTGGGTCGACTGGAAGATGCGCTACGAGCGTCATTGTCTCGGTTTTCCACATTTACCGCTCTGCTTTCTCGGGATATTTGTCACTTCTCGGGGGGGAGGGAGAAATCAGAGAAGGCCCTCTGCTCCACACAGTTCTAAATGAGCAGGTTCATTCAGTCTGGACCACTACACAGAGGCTGATACTACCTCTAACGTGGTGGGGTTATTGGAGATGCTCACAGCCGGGAAACACATGACTGGGACGCAGCTTTTCGCGTCCTGAACACACGAAAGCAGCGAAACAAGCAGACCCAGTCGTAAAAGAGCCAAACGTTTATTAATAATAGCGATAACGAGCGTATTTATTTTATGTTTTCCCCCTCAAGCTATGACAGGCACGCGCGCACTGAGTACCACGGACGCCCCCAATTAAGCTCCACACGCGCCACCGTTTACATTGAACATCACTAACCACTCACGCGCACGAGGGGAGGGAGAAAACTACCACTGTGTTTAAACGCAACGCATTTTACTTACCTTCCAGGTAAGGCAGCCTGAGAATGAACAAATGGAGAAGAAACAATATCCGTATATCCGACCTCATATCTGGAGGAGGTGACCGAGCTCATTCACGTCCGCGGAACAAAGCCTGAAAGCCGCTCTTGTTGTGCCGCTGCCGCTGCCAGACAGTCCGTCCGCTGCGAAACGCCCACTCACTCCTGCCTCCACCCCATTGGCTGGTCTGGTGGAGACGAAAGCGCGTGGGGCGGGGCGCCGGATTATATTCCTCAAGATTTTATAATTGCAGTATTTAAAAAAAAAAAAAAAAAAGAAAAAAAGTGCGTTTAAATTATACACTGAGTAGGCATAGCTTTGTGAATAATATTGATTATCTTCATAGTGGTGTCTTCAATCCATATGTTAGAAGCCAGGAAAATAAGCAAAAGTGTGAGACTGTCAGTTTGGCGGATGTGTTTAATGACTTAATAAATCGACTCAGTAAATGTCAAGATTAATGACTAAAAGATGTTTCTGTGTCAGAGAAGAAGTTTAACCAGTTTGTGACAGCCAGCTAACTGAACTTCCTTATCCAAGAAGGAAGTTATTGTGTTGTCAAGAAACAGTTTGCCTGGCTCGTTGTTGGAATACATTTTAAAAGTTTATTTACACTCTTTTTGAATACATGTGGTTTCAGCCTCATGCTTACTGAGAATAGCATTTTTGACATGTTTGCATAAATCTCGTGGGGGAACGTCTTCCTGCTCATGAGACAAAATTCAACTGTGAGAATCATCGCTGCTAGTTATGATTGTGTTTGAATATATAAACTATATTTGGTCACTTAAACCAAACCAGTTCTGATCTCTGCTCACTTTTTCTCCATTTCTTTATTTTCATAGTCATTTCTCTCTGTCTGAAGTAGGACTGTACAGCATTTTGACTGGAATTGGTCAGTTTCGTGGATTCCCTGACGTTGCAGTTCAATTGTTCTGTAACTTTGATTCATATCGTTTCTTCTCAGTCTGCATTTTTTTTTTAATACTTTAAGCCCTGTCTCCAATACTGCAGGACTGGAAATCTTTGGCCCCCGGGGTGTGAAATTCTTGTTACTGACAAGACACGGACTTGACTGAAGAGAGGAGCTTAGGTTTTGGGGTTACTGTGTCTCTAAAATGTTAACATTGATATGTAAAAAATACACTGCCGTAGTTTACAGGTCACAAATCTGTCCAATGAGTAGAATTACTCTCCCAAAATTGCAACTCAGATTTAAAATATGCATGCACACAATTTCATTCTCTGATTATTTTCACATCCAAGAGAGTTCATGAGTAATTGAGACACAAAAAGCACCAATGGATTTATATATTTATAGAATATAAGTTAAGATGGATGCTTTGGACGCCATTCATACATCTGTCCCAGGAGAGAAGTCCAGTATCTGAATTTGAAATTTAAATTATTTTTAAAAGGGCAGTGTTATGTGTTTTCAAGGCATTTAGTAAATAGTATTGAATGTTACCTTCAGTTTTTATACATATTGCTAAATATGCCAAATATGACTTAAAAGAAAATGTATTTCCTGGTTTCACGCTTTGAAATTGGGCCTCTGTCTCTTTAAAAACTCATGGTCTTTCTGAAACTGCCTTCAGGAAGTCATCACAACACGGCTCCTCTTATTAACCGTTTAATAACGTTTTTACCAGTGCTGCACTGAGAAGTAGCTCCTATAATGAGCTCAGCAGAAACACAGTGCCACCAGGTGTTTGCTAATTGCTGCTGGCTAGTCTGAAAGAGCCGAGTGGGGGACTGGTTGCGGTGGGAAGCTTTGTGTGACGGAAACTCGGTGGCTTGGAAACTGCAGCCAGGAAGACAAGCTTTGTCCTTGAGGACGGAGCTGGGTCCACTCAGATGTTTTGCACGGCTGAGTGGTTGCCACGGGAGATTGAAGGATTTGTCAAACATGCATGAAAGAATCAAGGCGACACACCAGCTGTGTTTTTGATGAGGGAATACCATTATAACATGATGTAAAGCTCAAAAAAGTTGTTTTTACATAATATTGCCTCTCTAGGCCATGTAATCAAAATTACAATATATAAAAGCTTGAAATGTTTCGTCCTGTGTAATTAATCTGTAAAATGTGAGTTTTCCTTTCTGAAAATCTTTACACTTTTTGAGGGTTTTATAAGTATGCAGGTACATCATTTAGATGTACCTGCATACTTGTGGTGCATGCTGAAATTCAAGTGCCTTTGGTAACCTCAAAGTTTACTTATTGGACTATTTTTGTTCAATTTAGCTTTTTCCAGGTTTCAAAAATAGCAATAATAAGTTTATATAACTTAATCTACCACACTGAGAAAAAGCAAAGCCCCGATAAAACTATATGTGACTAGATGTTTTTCTTTCCTAAGTGATCTATTTGTGGCTGACCCTGTATTTGTATTCAGAAGACAAATACAGGGAGTAAAAACATAGAATGTCATTGTTTTCCCGTTTGTTTCAAGGGATTACCAGCTATCTTGCACCCAGAGAGTGAGTGTAAACATATTTAGAGCGTGACAGGCTGGTATTAGAGGTACAGCAGACATCCTTTAAGGACTCATTTATAAACCCAACCAGCAGCTCATTCTGCCGTCTCTCTCTGGAAACTCTTCTGCCCAATTATCAGCCCTCTGCCCTAAGGAATAGTGTGATAACTCCCATCTACATGCACATTATGCAAAAGTTAAGGTGAATTGTTAGCTTTAGGGGTTCTCAGTGAAAGCTGCTCCTGAGAAAAAGACCCCATGTATCTCTTTTATTAACTAAACAACAGATAAACTGTCTTCCTAAACCAACAGCTGTGCATTTATCTCGTGGAGATAACAGAAGTTCACTTCCAGAGCTGCCTTTTCTTTTCTTTTTTTTTTTTAATCAGTCTACATCCATTGCTGACAGACAATATAATCCCATCAAGTCGTCATAAGCTGGAGGATAACTTGCTCCAACTTATTGTCTGTGTGGTAAACACACCAGGAGACGCTTCAGGTGTGTGTCCTATCAGCGTTACGCCAATGATGAAGAGAAAGATTTACTCAACCTGTCCCTGAAGTCTGTCTAACTTACTTAAGTCACCGCTTCACACCACTGCTTGGCAGAGATATCCTCACTTAAATCATAGTAAAGTGATGTGCTAATATTCGCCACAGGCAGTCATAACAATATTGAGTCTCCTGGATCCTTGGCTGTTCATATTAGGAAGGTCGCTAAAAACATGAATACCATTTTTGATATTCCCTGCGTAAGCCTGTTTTTACCTCTGGTTTTGTCTTGTGTAATATTGTTTTACATAAGCACAATAAAAGTGTGCAGGTTTTACATTTGCTAAAACATTACATTTTTGTCTTCATTAGCTTATAAACCATATTTTTAATGCAACTTTTCACAAATATTCACATCTTACAGAAGAAAGTATATCCATCCTATCTTTTTTTGCAAATATTTAATGTTTTGGGGGGTATTTTTAGAACCAAAACAACATATCATGTTTTTTCTTAAAAGAAAACAAGAAATATTCCTCAAAAACAAGAAATTGTCTTAAAAAAACAAAAAAAAACTCAGGTAACATTTGTGTCTGAACAATTTGTTGCTTGCTGTCTTGTCAGTAGCTTAAACAGTTAACCATGTGTTTGTTTTACCGGACTCTATGGTCGAAACCAGAAATGTACATACGCTCAATAAAAAGACTCAAACACATTTCTAAAGTTAAATCAGACCAAACCTTTCTTGTTTTAGCTTAGTTAGAATTATCAAAATTATTTCTATTTGCTAAATTCCAGAAAATGTGCCAAGAACATAATTTTTTTTTTTTTTAGAATTTTCCTTGTAACTTTTCTCAAATTCAAAAGTATTATATCAGGATTTTGTGACAGGCAACACAAAGTTGCAAATAACTTAAGAGAAAGAAAGAGATATAATTTTTTATGCACAGAATTATGAAAACTGGTGTGTGTGGGGGGGGGGGGATGTTTGCATTCAGCTTCCATCAGTCTGTACTTCAGTAGAACCACTTTGTGCTAAAATTGATGCCAGAGGGGAGTTCATTATTCAAAGCAGTTTAGAGTTTTCTATCTAACAAAACCCAGCAGATTGCATCAAGTCATTGATTTGCAACATTCACACCTCATATCCTCCCATACCAATTACACTGCACTAAAAATAGAACATGACCTGATAGTTTTTACTTCTTGAGTCTCGCTGAAGTGAACCAATAAGTTCTAGTTTTGACTGTGATTCGATAATTTATGAAACGAAATAAGGCACAAAAACAACAAACACACCCCCAGCAATCAGCTGATAGAAATTAATCAACTATACAATCTAGACTGGATTAAGAAAAGTGTTTCATGAGGATGAAACTATACAAAACTGAACTAATTGCCACGCAGCATCAACATGCAGTGCCTGATGTTTTCACGGCTCTATCCATTCTGGAGAATATTTCTCCTTTCTGTCTGTGTTTTCACCATCTTCCCTGATGAAGACGCTCTTAAGCTCAGTAAAAGTCCTCTCTAGTTCCAGCGTTTGGTCACATTAGCAGCTCTCTTAAGGTCTGAGGTGCTTTGTGAATAAGCTTCAGCGTACTTTTGTGAAGTACGCTGGCAAAACAAATCTGTTTGATTTTATGTTAAGAATTTATCCAGGTCCCATGTATTTACTAGGTTTAATGTTGCACTGCTTGAAGACCTTGTCGATCAAACCCTCTGGCGCGAAAAATCTCGGTAAGAACCATATGCAACAAACAGCCCTGCATGAGAGGGCGCTCCAAAATGATGGCGGAAAAATCATTCCTACCTTGTTTTCTTTTGAATTATGTTTTTGTCGACAGGGAGCTTGAGATGGAAAGACGGGAAAGAAAGCTCTCAGAGTAGAAAACAAAAAGAAATGGAAGACGGACAGCGATAAAGAGGGATGAAAACAGCTTTTCAAATGGGTTGACAGACAGGAGGGAAGTTATTTCAATCTATCAATGGGAGACTTGTAAATAGTCAGGTTAGCTTACTAGTTAATGTACCAACTAGCTTACTGGTATGCTAACCTAACCTGGCAAGCTCACTAGCTTAACAGCTTACCAGTAAGCTAGCAGCAAGCTTATTGCTTACTACTTACGTTTACTGCTTACTGGTAGCAAGAAGCTGCAGTAATGGAAACAGAAAGCTAAGCTAGCAATAAGCTAGCAGGCTTACCGGTAAGTTTACAACCAGGTAAGCTAACTAGCTTAGCTTAACTGTTAAGAACTGTTTTCTCTTTACAGACAGATTCTCAAAGTGTCTTTGAAACAAAATTGAAAAAGGGAAATCCTTTGACAATTCTACATTAAAAACAAATTTCAAATTTAGTTTGTTATTTTTTATAATAATAGAAACTTTTGTAATAGACATAACCTCTACAGGTTGTTTTGAAACATGACTAAAGGTCAAATGCAAAGAAAGTGCTCTTTTTAACAAAAGCTGTTATTGGTGGTGAAATTTTGAGAAAGAATTCGACACCTGTAATCATTTTTAATCTGTTCTACGATGAGAGCTGACCCTGAAGCCACCGTATCCCCCAGAACCCATCATGCACCAGGGAAACGAGGCGCTCGGGAACATCACCTGGGAAGCGCCGATGATTTTCCTTCAGCTATTTCTAGCTGTAATGAAGCAGATTCATCATCATATAACTGAACATTTCAGCCAGTCAGCTGGGATCACAATATATATATATATATATATATATATATATATATATATATATATATATAAAGGTCAGGGAAGTCCATTAGCTTCTGTACAAGTTTCAGCGCACAACAAAATCCTTCATTTTTCCTAATTTGCATCTGGGCTGTTGTGGTGTGAATCATCTCAATGCCACAGAGTGGGGGGGGGAATCAGAAAATAAATCTTTTTTTCCCCCGTTTCCCAATAATGTTATCTAGCTTCAAAAGCATGTTTCTGGAGAGACACCATTTTCCTCAATCTGAGCGTGTTGAAATGCACAAAAGCCCAGTTTGTTTCTGACGTGAACAGCCTGCAGGATATGTCTGACCGGGTTCACCTTTGGTCTTTGTGCTGAGGAAATGTGCTGAGCAAGCACAAAGGTCTAGTGGTTTTTTTTTTCTTCTTCTTTGCAACATTCAATCAGCTGCCGGTGCAGGTCTTGACAGGTATCGTGCCTGAGTTACAGTAGCCACAGAGGGACTCGAAGCACTAACATAATTAAAGACTATTGAGACTGTTGTTGCTGAGAAATACGAGGTCTACATATTTACATTTATTTCCACTTTTATTAAAACCACAATGTTGAATTTAGCTAGCTTAAATTTACAGTTTATCCTTTCCGGTTTATGTCCTTTAACAGATTCGAATAATAAAATGTTAAAAAAGCCAGACCACCCAACACACACAGCCACCATTTTTATTTGTCTCCTTTGGGGGATGAACCAATATGGAGGAACGTTCCAGTTGATTTTTCAAGTATAGAAGCTATTGATCAACCACAAGGAATATGGGAGAGTCCCTTTGTCTAACCCCAGCATGGTTTGCCTTATTTTATAGCCACTTGCCATTAAGATTCTTGAATTGCTCTCACGTCTTGTAAATATGTAGCTTATCTTTATAAAAACTCATATCTCCGCCACATCGTTTAAAAAAAAAATAATATCCTGCACTTGGGATTGATTTCAGAAAAGTTTTTATCCATATTAACTTTGCATAAATATGCCACAGTGTGGTTTTTTTCAGGTGTTCACACACATGTGAGGGAAGTTCAGCGAGGTTGAAAACACAAACGTCTTGACGTTTTTCTCTGTAGCAGTAAAGCGGTGAAATGTGTCGCCACGCTGCCTTCACTGCCGAGAGGCTGACAGAAACCTGCCGCTAACAGCTGATAATTGGCTTTTCTTTCACTTCTTAGTGATTTGGTGCTTTTCTTTTCACCATTTGTTTTTTTTTATGTTAGAGGTGGAAGCACTTTTTGTTCATCAAAAATGCACACTTTGTTGTAATCGAAAACATTTTGTCTTGGTTGTAAAATATTTCAGAACATCTTCTATTTTTGTGATCACTGATCTGATCTCAGCTGTCTGATTTATTGTGTGTGTGTGTGTGTGTGTGCGTGTGCGTGTGTGTGTGTGTGTGTGTGAGTGTGTGTGTAACAAACTTCCATCATGATTTTTAATCTAGCTGACAGTCTGGCTTATGGAACCCACTAAAGTCTTGTGAAGGTTTTGACCGTAACACTGTCAGCAGTTTGGGTTTAAAACTTACTTTTTGGTGTTTATTCTGGTAAATTTCCACAAAAAAAATAAAATAAAAGGCTCCCTTGTTCCTGTAGCCTGAAGATCTCAATTTATGAAGGTCTTGGATCAACTATTGTTGATTTACCTCAGAAAGTAAAGTGAGAATTTTGGACCCCACAGCAGCTCGTCATCCTGGGGATGGATTTAAACACCATAACTCTCAACAAAACATGAGCAAGAAACATTGCATTTTTCTGAAATATACCAATCTATGTGTTAGGAGTTTAAATGTTCAATGGCATTCACTTTTTAAAGCGACTTATTGGAGTAAAAATAACATGTAGATGATATTATAATTTATTAGAACGTAATAAATTGTTGCCTGCGGTGAAAAATTCAGGCATCTGCTGGGGCACCAGCATCAGAGACTCCGTTAGCGATGAAGAACCCTGACTGTGTTGCAGCAATAACTTTTCTGCTCCAAGGTGGAGAATTTGATCACCAAATGAATGTTGTTTACTCATAAATATTTAAAATTATAATTATTTGTATTTTTTATGTTTGATTAATTGGTTATTTTTTTCAGATTGTGTGTCTTTATGTGGATTCTGCAGTAGTTTAAAGCCAAATACCTGCTTTCACAGTGCTGCCTGCTGAGTAGAATTTGTTATTGTGTCCCGTGCAGCTGTTTAAACTTAGCTTTTGCTGCCCCCTGTTGGTTGCTTACTGTCCACAAAAATCTGAAATGCTTAACAAGTGCTGAATGTTTTGTTGTGGTTTTTTTCACAGCTCTCAATGTGACAGTTTCAGACATTTTTATGTATTCTAGCTGGACGAGCAAAGTTATAAAGTTGTCTAACAAGAAGTACTTCTGAACCTCATGCAGTCTAGTTCTGTCTATGTAAAGTAGAAAGGCGATGTGTATTTTATTCTTTCATGTTTTTCTGTTCCAGTGTCAATTTGTTGCCAGAGTGGGGAAAAAAAATCTATGAGAAGAATGCCTTATATTTCTACTTGATTGTTGGGAAAATTTGCCCATGGCATTTGTTTTTCTTCTATCAATCAGAGAATTCATTAAAAAAAAATGAAATAAGACGGAGACGCAACAAGAAGAAAGCAGATCTCTGCCAGTAGCAAACTGCAGATTTAATTTTTCAGCAGTTCTTCAAGAGGAATAATTGATTCGAGTTTAAAACTGCAGTATTTGTCCTTTAGTTATCGCTGGGCTTTTGGTGAACCACAATAACGGTAGACAGAACTTTTTTTTTTTTACTTGTAACTCTTTTATTGCAATAAATCAAATAAACAATTTAAACTGCTAGCTAGCTGACTGAAAGCCCAGGGTTTTTTTTTCTTTCTTATTAGACAGATAAATTTAATTTTCTATACATCCTGCGCCATAAACAAAGTAACTAGTAACTATACTTAGTTACATTTATTAATTACATTTACCTGGAAAATATGTACTTTTGGTAGTAGTTTTACTGCGCTGTACTTTTTACTTTTACTTGACTAATGTTATCATGTAGTAGTGCTACTCTTACCTCAGTTTTATTTTTGGGTACCCCCTTTATTTCTATCCATATTTAAGCTTTGTTCTCCTCTCAGTCTGTGGAATAAAAGTAAAGCAAGCAGTGTAGAATATTTATCAAATTATTTCATTTGACTAAATCCCATTGGTGCAGAGTTGAGCGTCGCAAAGCAGATACAACTGGCACCGTCTGTGAGTCCAGCTCAGTGTGTGAATGACGCCACGCTTAGGATCACAGACACACCATTATCACTTCACACTGACATCACTCGGTTCTCCAGCGCGCTGCCCTGGGACCCCTCCGTGTCCCCCACACCACCCACCGCCTGCCTCCCTGGAGGGCAGTCATTGTGTTCGCTTGTCTGCGTTGGGACGAAATGGGACAATGTCACCAATCTCTGTGTCCAAACATGATCCAGCAGGGCTGCTGACCTGTCTATTTCCCACTGAACCGGACGGGATGGAAGTTGCTGCGTGACGATAAGAGAGGGGCGGGTGAGGGTCCGCCTGGCACTGGGGTGGAGAATGTAGACCGTCGATCGGTGACAATGGCACTGTCAGAAAACTCAAGAGGACGGCCATGTAAATTCTCTACCTCCAGACAGATTCACACTGTGTCAGTCTCTGGCTCTTCAGTCCTTTGCCTTCAGCTTGGATCAGGATTCTTTCACACTCCACATCTGGCTTCACGTTTTCAACCCGCTGCTGCAGATGAGAAGGCTACTGGACCACTGGACGTTCTTCTTTTAGGAAAAGCTGTTTTTAACTTCAAATGAGCATCGTCCTATATAAGGAATAAATCAAACCCTAGCAACTGGGGAACGTTCCAAACCATTGTTTAACCAAAGATGCAGAGGGATGGTCGACACATGATTGTCAAAAAGCTGTGAGTGAGTTGATCTGAAGCGACAGTTATGGTTTAAAATCGACTTTTTTGAGCTTTACATCATGTTATAATGTTCTTCCTTCATCGGAGACACACCTGGAGTGTTCCTTTGATTCTTCCACGCATGGTTGAGAAATCTTTTAATCTCCCATGGCAACCATTCAGCTGTGCAAAACTCTAGGCGGGACCTAACGCCGCCTTCGAGGACGACGCTCCTCTTGGACGTTCAGCTTCCAAGCTTCAGAGCTTCCCCACTCAGCTCCTTCAGACTAGCCAGCGGCAATTAGCCAACACCTGATGGAACTGCACATGTACTGAGCTCACTGTATGAGCTGCTCCTCAGTAAAACACTCGTAAAAACGCTGTTAAAGTTGTGATGACTTCCTGAAGGCAGAGATTCAGAATGTGAAGTAGTTTCTTAAAGAAATAGAGGCCCAATTTGAAGGTGTTACGTTAAAAGTCAAATTTCTTCTTGATTTATGTAGCATTTTTATAACAATTGAATGTCACTTGATTGTGATATGAACTAGTACTATGTAACTAGAAAATATGTAATACTACCCCTTTTTTTAAAAACTTTTTTCATGAATATAGACCTCAATCTGGTTAAAGTGTTGCACTCTGAGCATTAATACGGCATCAGTCGTGGCCTGCCATGCCTGAGATGCAGACCCTTTACTACAGCATGCGTCGGCCCCCAAGCCTCTACCTGGACCCCTTGGTCGCGCAGCAGCACATTCTGGAGGAAGAAGTGCAGTTCTGGTGGTTCCGAGACCCCAGACGGTCCTTGTTTTGCTACTGTGTCTCAGTGGCGCTCATACTGGGACTGGGCCTGGGCGGAGTGGGGCTTCTCTCCACCACCAACAGCCTCTCTGTGGAGTGGCGTCTCGGAGTTGGGACCACGCTCTGCCTCCTGGCCCTCGCCGTTCTCCTCAAGCTGCTCCTGAGCTCCGCCATCCAGGACATGAACTGCGTTCACAGTCGGCGTCAGATCGAGCGGCTGCGAAGCGGAGGGAGGGCCGATCCGGCGCTGATTCTGGCCGTGGGGCTGGCGGTGACGCTGTGCGGGACTGTCCTGCTCTGCATGGCCACGGCGGGCGGCCGGAGCCACGACAGGAGGGAGATGTCGGTGTCTGGGGCGGTGCTGGTGGCGGCCGGCGCCAGCATGGGCCTTGCCGTCGCGGGCTACGGCGTGGCGGTGCATCTCCAGAGGAGAAGGGAGCAGAGGATGAGGAGGAGGCTGAGGGTCAGGAGGGCGAGGAGGCTGGGCGGTCAACGTTTGTTAAACGTGTCGCCTCGACAGGCGAGTCAAGCCAGGAGAGACGTGTCTACCAGCAGGACGAGTCTGATCTGAACGGGCTAAAGGTGCAAAAATAATAATAATAAAAAAAATAAAACTGACCAGAACACAAGGACAAAACACTGAACTGAAAGAGAAACTTTGCAGTATGCTTAAGTAATAAAGATGAGAATCTAATAAATGTTCAGCAGCTGCGTTTCCATCAGCCATAAAGTAAAAGCAAATTGAAATCATAAAAACAGGTTTGCTTAATGGAAACACCGCAATTTAGAAATAGATGTATTTTTGCAAAACTTTTATCGCATCATGCGAGTCACATGATTAACAGGCAGATGCCTCTACTGATGGAAACGACAAAGAACACAACAGGAAGTGGTAGGTGGACGATGTTTATCTTTTACATTTTTCTGGCTCCACCAAAGCTCTCACGGCAATTACACAGTGCATAAAAAGTTGTGTGTAGTTCTATCATGTTTAACCTGTAGCTTTTCTGTAAAATTTAGGATTTCCGATTTCCCCCAAAACGATGCATACGAAGCTGTTCCCAAGCATAAGGGGCTTGTCACTCCAAAGCCTGAATGAGACGCCGACATCTCCTCTCATTGGTGATCGATGATTAGCATTAGCATCATGGCTGTGTGTTTACAGCCGTGATTGTTAATCACTTATCCAGGAACCAGGTTATTTCACGTGTAATTTTAATTTCATTGCTTATTTGATGGAAATACTGTAGTTCTGAAATTGTGTTCTCCCCGACATCAGCAGAATATAGACAAAGATTTGCGCATATTTATAATGAAAACACAGCTACTGAGAGACTTCGTGCAGAATGGAGAGTTACTGGCAGTAATGGGCCAATAAATCAATAAAGACGAATCCATCTCTCTTTTTGGCTTCTTGAATCCCAGTTTTTTATAAAAGTGGGTATTTGACAGAAAGGGTTCTTCACCCAGTCAATAGTGACCCGGTGATTCAGATTTCATCTAGAATCATATACATTTGACCTCTGAAGGTAATAACCAAATAAGGAAACCTTTGTGTGAAGGTCCACAGTAAGGAGGAACATTGCAGTACTCCTTGTATCATTATTCTAACCTCAGTTTTTAAAACAATCATAAAAGAAACCTTTATGATTGTGCAATATTTTAAGGCAGTGATATATTTTACCTCCTCATGCAGATGTTTTGGGAATCCTCAGGCAAATTGATGGGCACCAAAATGTCATGTTCTCCTAACACCGTGCTGCTCTATTATCCATTTAATTAAACGATCATCAGTTAATGCCAATACTTTACAAAGTAATAACATTAACTGATGTCGAAGGCGAGAGATTTGGCAATGTGGAAAGTATCGGGAGTGTGTTAGCGTAGAGCGGAAGATGGAAATGCATTCGCAAAGACCTCAGAGAAACAATTGTTGCCGCCGTCAATCTTGGAAGGGTTCAGAGGACAATTTCCACACAATTTAAAGTCATTTTGTCTCTGCTGAGTCAGAGATTATTCAGAAATTGAATAATTTCTGAATAATCCCTCATTGACATTTGCCAATGAGGGAGTGGACTAAGTCTGAAATATGTTAAATGTGGAAATAATTAAGAGGAAAATGCAAAAAAAAAAAAAAAAAAAGGTCAAAAAGGTCAGGGGGAAAAATACAGTAGAGCTTTGATGTTCTGGATTTAATCACAACACAATAACTGTGCAGTATTCACCTTATGTTTTTGTACATTTGAGTTTAGATCCAAATAAGTAGAACACATAAGAACAGATTATTTTTCACAATGCCCCAATATCTGAAACCCACGTACTTTCTTCTTTTTTCCCCCCCATGTACTGTAAATAAAGTTTGTGTAATTTAAGTCATTTAAAACATTACAATGGATGAATTTATTCAGAAAAAGTTTATATAGCCACATCTTTTACATGTGCATTAAAATGTTTTAAAGAGTTTGTGCTGAATTTAATGTTTTTTTGTGTGTGGTCTTCAAGCTCTACATAAAACGGAACATATGTTGTGAACAAAATCATTTTAACTGAAACATTTTCAAAAAGTGCAATCAGAGGTCAGAGTGCGTGCAAGAACAACTGCATGCTCATCGACTTTATTACTAGACCTGAAACACCTGAGCCAGTAGACATGTCAGTCGTTTGTAATAAAAAAAGCAACACTGCCCTTCCCAGTGTGGTGAAGTGCTTGAGACTGGTTTTCTGCAGTGTGCTGTAACTTCACTGAATTGTTTTAAAGCTGCAGTAAAAGTATGTTTTTCACATATTTGTTCAAACCGTCACCATGCTGGCTCGTAACAGTATGTTACGAGCCAGATAATCTCTGAAAAGATCACATTCCTTCACCTCCTCCGTGTGCTATTGCAGAAATAAACCGCAACAGAAGTTGAAAATGAGAGGAGGGTCTTGGTGATATCAGTCATGCGCTGCTAATTGTGCCAATGGCGGAGAGACAACTTAGCATTCCAGTAAATCTTTTTATCCGTTGTCATCAGTGGCCATGCTAACTAGCCTTAGCGTTCATCAAAGGCTTTGCTGATGGCAAGCGCGTACACAAGCGTGACTGACAGTGGAAAGACCCCCTTCCTGGCTCTGACTGTCTCACAGAGGAACTACAAGTAAACATTTTTGTGTCGTTTGAATGTGCCAATCACCTTAATCAGCTTTCAACCCTCCAGCGGTTTTAAGCGACGATGTCATTGGACCTCACAAGCTTTTTACTCTGTGCGCAATCCAGCAAGTTTGCACTGACCCTGCATGCGCTTTTACAAGGTTGCTTTTGTGTGTGGTTTTGGGACCTGACGGTCTCACAGGATAACCTCCCCCACTTCCCCACTGTCCGACTGTGACATCTGCCGCACTCATCCTGAGCTTTTCGCTAAGACCACTGGAGGGTTAAATAGTTGAATAACTGTTTGTTTGCTTTTAATGGATGCATCTGTAATTTTCATTTGATTTTTTAAAATTTTTTAAATGATATAAACTACTTTTGGTCTGGGAAATAAACACTTCTCTGATTGCTTGTATGACTGAATGTGTATTTCTGGAGTTAGCACTGGGAGAACGCAGAGGAGTTTGATTGTCTTCACACATTATCTGTCTCATACTAAACTGTGACAAGTAAGAAATTCATTTTTTTTTTAGAAAAGTTACGTACAGCAGCTTTTATGAGGTGCTTGTTTCAAACTGGGTAAGGTTAAACTATGTCAAGGACCAAAAGAGAGTCTCATGGGCTGCAAACTATCATCAAATGGGCAGAAACACAAATATGAAAAAACTCTTTGCAATGGTTCCTAAGAAAATATTAATCAGTTATGAACCAGCAGTTTTTCTGTAATTCCGTCTATAATCACCCAATGCTGAAGTGCAGATCATCGTCATCACTGTCTTCCAACTCCTCCACTTTGCCCTCCCTGCGTTCTCTCTCTGCCCTGTCTTTCTCACTGGTCGGGATGTAGTTGTCCTCGATGAAGCCGTCGTCGTCCTCCTCCACTCCCCTCCCAGTGCCTCCCATCACTCCCATTTGGCCCGACACGTTTGGGTACGAAGTGTCCTCCTGGCCGTACTGGCTGACCCCGTCAGTCTCCTGGAGCAGGGAGTGCCTATAGCTGGCCAGAAAGCGGTGGAAGAGCTGAAACTTTACGGCCAGCACGACGAAGAGCGAGAGAGAGAGGACGGTACCGAGTCCCGCTGCCAGATAGGACCACTGTATGGATGTGTTTGTGGTTGCTGCCACTGTGGAACAACAAAAAAACTGAACTGTATCAAAACTGATATTTAAACTGTATCACCATCCATCCTCAAAAGCACATTGTTCATTAACAGGAGGACGTCGAGTGGTTTGTTACGCACTTGTTGAATTGGAAGAAGTGGATATTTCCTCTTCCGTCTCCACCAGAAGATGTCTCTGGGAACCTCTCAGGTTCTGGACATCAGGTATAGTTGCAGAATGAGCGTTTGAGAGAAAAACCACACAGAGAAACATCCACGCAAAGACGCGGCTGCTCCACGGAGCCATTTTTAAACCTAAAGGAAACAGCAATAAGATATTATTACAGGAAAAATTCAAACTGAAGTCAAGTCCGGCTGGACTTGGATTTAATTTTATTTCATAAACACAAATTTATGGTCACACAACAAATTATTCTATTATAATTAGTGTAAAACTATTTTTTGGTGACTGTGTGGGCAGCAGGTACGGACTGGTCCAGTCATATAGAAAAAACTAGGGATATGAAAATTTTGACTGATATCGATACCTGATATCAGTCAAAATTTTTGGACTGATATATTGAATATTTTCACTACCCATCTGACACATTGAAAGAAACAATCACACCACTGACTTCACCTCTTCAGTTAAACTACCCATAATCCTTGGCTGCATCACCATCTCATGTCCAGCCAAATACCACATGACCAACCTCATCCACTCCCACTCCAGACACAAACAGCAGCAATATGGAAACAAACATCAGTTGTTCATATCAGTCCACTTTTATTTACCGATATCAATAAATATATATATAAACATATATAGATATATATATCTATATATATAAATATATATAGATATATATATCTATATATATCAATATATATATAGATATATATATCTATATATTTATATATATACATATATAAAGACATTAGCTACTGGCAGTATCAGTTTCCAAAGCTTTTTATTTATTACAATTATTTTATTTTTTAAAAGTTGGAAGTATGTGTTTGCTGTGCATGAATCTATTATTTTTTTTATGATCGTCATATTTTGTTCATGTTTCATTCTATGGCTTACAATACCAGAATAGAATTATTTTTTATTGTTATTTTACAGACAGTTATTCGTGACTTAAGTAGCTTTATTATACTTGTATATTTTTTGCTACATTCCACTTCTACTTAACATACTGAAGTAATGCTGCTCACATACTTGAGTGCAATTTTTGGCAACTTTACCCCCTTCAGTGAGAAGTTTAACCAATCAGTATGGAGTTGGGAGCCTATTCAAGAACTCTAGATTGAATAAACTACAATATGGCACCTTGACTTACCTGGTCAACAATTCAAAGTTGAAGGAAACATTAACTAACAGCATTTCTAGCTTCTGAAGACATTTTTGCTCCCACTCAAAGTCACACGATGTTTTCTTGAAGTTGCCTGACAGTTCTTCAGCAATTTTTGTGCTTATCATCCTTAACTTCTCACTTATTGCATATACAGCAGAAATCACAACAATGACAAAGTAGCTCAATAACTGAAAAATCAGGTAAATAAAAAATCTTACCTGTACAGACGATGTTTCAGAAAGAAGCAAATGCTACTTTATGTTTTCGTCTTCCTTCCTTTGCCCCACCTTTTTTTTTTTTTTTTTTCTAGAAATAATAAAGTCATTTGCAGGGCAAAGGTTGCAGGGTAAACCATAATGCCACCCATCTTAAGGCAGAGTTAATCAGTAACTTCATTACAGTTCCTCTCTCTTACAGCTCACTTTGACAGGCTGCGGTCAAACCAATTGTAATGTTCTCAGGGATGTGAGGAAATGGAGCAGCTGGTCGAAGTGGTCAGGTAAGTGACCTGCTCGCACGAAAAGAAAAGTGGAACAAGTGGAATTTGCTCGAAGTTGCTGCGTTTGCGCTGTCAGGCCACGTGGTGGCAGTGTGGCCACGTCAGATTTCTGTTTGTCCTTCCCGGGTTGGAAGGAGGTTCCTGTTGTCCAGTGGCTCTGAAAGGACCAAACCCACTTTCAGCAGAAGCATCGAAACATTTCATTCTGATTGGCTGTTACTTTTTAGTCCAGGTTACATGGCGCATAGAGCAACGTAGCGTGTGGTGTGGTTGTGAACTGGACACCTACCTGCAGCAGAATCTGTGGTAAGTAAAAATCTAAAAAGCATGGTTTAAAATATTTCAAGTCAGTTGAAATATTTCAACTTTGACCCCCCCCTCCACACAGACACACACACACACACACACACACACACCCCCACACACACGCACACACATGTCAGTTGTTGAAGCTCAGGGCGTCAACTGCATCGTTGTTAATCAATGTGACCCAAGGCATCCTCGATTACTAATGAACATTTGGAACACGGCGATGGCGCCTCCAGGTCTCCAAAACAAATTACAAGGTTTAATTATTGATGCGCTTCATTGGCATGTTTAAAGCGTGGATTTATTTTTCCAACCCACCAGAAAGATTGGTGAGACAAACTGCGACTTCAAAGTGACGGCCTGTTGGCTCTGACTAGGTTGTAGGTGCTTTTGTCTGATTTTGTGCTCCTCCCCCTTTGCAGGTGTTGCTGGTCCTGATTTGGAGCACAGAGGATTTAAGCCTGGCTGTCTCCACCTTCTGGACCCTTACCCTAACCCTAACCCTCCCTTCAGAAGGAACCTGCTTATTTGGAGTAACCTTTCAGAAAATCTAAAGCCAGTGACCGCACGTCACTGGCGTGGCCTCCCGCTTTTGTTATGACCTTGAGGCAGCCGTAACACGGCCTCTCAGAGTGCAGCAATCTCTTCAAATGAGACACTTTCAGCTCTTTTATCTCACATGGAGAGACATTTTGCTCGGTGGATTTTGCTCGATTCCAGTCGGATGTGTACAACTTTTTCATGCTTTCGTGTGGAAACGCCAAGATGAAAGGCTGGAAACTGAATATTTGCAGGGTAAAAAAATAAAAATAAAAAATTACAATGCCCCAAGTTACAGTTAAGTTGGTTTAATTGGATTCAATTCTTCAACGACGTGTTGAATTTCTAAAAAGATATATATAATTTACTTAAGATTGTATTTCCTTTATTTTAAGTAATATAAATTATGTTAAGAATTCTATCATTATTACATAGATGTCAGTAATCTCACTTATAGAAGGATCAAAAATGCTCATATTCATCCTCATTTGTTTTTCTATTGTAACGTGTGTTTGAAGGAGAATTAAAAACAGTAACTATATTTTTCTTAACATTAAACCTTTGAAAATATTTGCCTTAGTTAACGACATGAAATCAGACATTTGCACATCTCTTAGCTGAGATGTATGAAATTTGTGTAATAAGTATCCAAGCAACCACTAGTTGCTCTGATTGGGTACCTGTGCACTGGTATTCATGCCCGTCAAACTTTTGGGCCATTCTAACCACAAACCTCAAAATGATTTCTTGCGATTTTATGCGAGAGAGACCAACCTGTGTGATTCTGAAGCGGAAGGATAATTACATATGATTGGGAAACATTTTCATCCGCACCTAAAAACCAAAACTTTTGTCCGTCCTTCTTTTGTAGAAACAACGCGACTTCCGTCAGCTCAGACGGAGAACGTCTGTTCCTTCTGTGTTTTGATCAGGTGCCTTCTGAAGGAACCGGCTTATTTGGAGTAACCTTTCAGAAAATCTAAAGCTCCTGCGACAGCTTCCTTCCACTTTCAAAGTTACAAACTGCTTCGTGTCGCCGCGTCACGCTGACGTCTCAGGTTGTAACCTGGCAAAGTGGGGAAAGAGTTCAACTAGTAGAAATATGTAATTTAAACCTGTTTGGGTTCTGTTCTCCTTTTTCTTTCCTACAGCCTGTCAGTGACTTTCCTTCCATGCAAGAGACGACATTTAATTGCTCGGCACCAAGGAGTTTAAGGAACGTTGATTTCAAAGGCTCCTCTTCTGTTTGACGGGCAGGGAAGATGAACATTTAGAAACTAAATTATGGAGATAAGTTTCTTTTTAAAATTCAAAATGTCAACTTTTCTAGCTTCAACTTAATGTTATTCACATCCCTGCAGCTTTAGACTTGCAGTAATTGTCCTGTTTGTTGCTGTTGGGTAATGAGACAGGAATCTCTTAAAAGACAAGAGGGGAAGTTTCTGACATGTTTCATCGGGATCAGAGGCGTATGATGGAAATGTAATGAGGCGTAAAGAAAAACAATATAACAGTTTTTTCTTGAACTGCTGATATAATTTGCATATTTACTCTGGCATACATTTCAATGAGGTTTATCAGTTTAATACCCAAGGTGTTACATCCTAGCCAGACTGTTCTTCAAACCACAACTACAGGTAGGATAATATACAAATTATAACTTAACATCTCATGAATTTGTGTTTCAAGTTGAGTGTCAGGACCGGGGTTAGTTGTAGGAGCTGTCCTAATCATATGGCGAAGGGCCGACTGTACAAATTAGCTGGAGGGCGTCCTGCCCTGCCCTGACATGCTGCTAACATCCAGACATCAACCAATAAAAGTCTTGAGCATGTTTGGCTCTGAGAGGGGAAATAATCCGACTGTCTGAACTTGGTATGGAAATAAACCTGATAAATACAGAGAAAGATACCGTTGATAAAAACGGAAAGAGGGAGGGAGACAGATAAAGATAGAAATGAAGAAAGATAAATAAATACTGTACATAGAGGATAGACAGAGAACACTGTCAATTTTTTCTTCCTTAGGGAAACTCTGTTGAATAGACGTACTCGAGATGTTCAAATATTTCTTTAATAACTATTTTGTTTGTAGCAATGAGCTTTACATTCGTTAAAGATGCACCGGTAGCAATTTTCTGGCCGATCAACGATCTTTAGAAATCTGTCTTGCTGAAATCCTTTTGTGCGTGTGTGTGCAAAATACAGCAAAAAAGTTGGCCATCGTGGAGTGACTGTTGTAAACGTTGCATGGAGAGAAGACCTGGTGGTTGGGACTGTCCATCAGCCTCTCATGGTGGACAGTGGCTGATTTTTGTGACCTTGTAAGTAGATAAGGTTTGTGGATAGGATCAGTTCTACAAGTCACCGCCAAGCGCTGACCACCCAAAGGGAAGGAAATCAGGGACATACATATATATGTATATATACAACACATTCTCACTCCCGACTCGTCATATATTGACGCTTGGGCAGGTAGGCCCTACCCTCAGCGTCACATGTTGACTCATCGGGTGCCCCTTCGCGTCAGTAATTGACGAGAAGGGTTCTCTCATTGAACGCTGAACCGCTCCCTAAGCGTCCAAAACCGACG
>CAEGAD010064414.1:0-20850 GCA_903067055.1 Poeciliopsis paucimaculata
ATTTCCATTAAATCAGTGTAAAAAGGTCTTCAAACAATATTATCGTTTATCGCAATAATTTTTGAGACAATTAATCGTTCAGCAAAATTTGGTATCGTGACAGGCCTAATTGTACGGTATGCTAACGTTACATGACATATAAACAACGGGGGAAACCCTGGATTTAGAATTTTCCCCGGATCCATGGGGTATCCAGGGGGGCGGGCCAGTACCAATTGGTCCACAGACCAGGACCGGTACGCAGCCTGGGGGTTAGGGACCACTGCTCTAGAGTACTAAAATATTATTTTACAACAGACCTAAATTATATTATATATGTATACTCATACTTTTTAGAAATGGAGCTGCTGTTCACTGATCCAGGCTTTTAAGGTCATTTGCAAACAATTTGGAGTTCATCAACCTACAGCAAGGAAGAGTTTCCTTAAGTGATTAATATTCAGACAGAAGCCAAAACGAGCGAAGAAGCCAAAATTAGAGTTCCTATCAGCATGTAGGGCAGGACTGCTGTGGAGTAAAATCCAGTAGATGGAAACAAATCTAATTCCCCTTTTTTTTTTTTTTTTTTTTTTTTTTTTGCAACATTTTAAATGTTTGATCAAAATTTGCATGACAACAAAAGGTACTGAACTGCATAAGCAGCAGTATTAGTAAGTCTCATACAAACTGTTAAGCCATGAACCAGAGTGACGGTTGTATTACAGCAGGTTCTAATGCACAACCAATATCCATCCAGTTTCTGATCAGATGACATTATTTATTTAGCTCTAATAATAGACAGCCTTCCGTTATAAAAAGAAATGCAAAGAATACAAAACCAATGGAGTTTTTGCAGCCTGAGTTTATTAAGAAACATGACATAAAGACCTTCCACACCCTCCTCATTATTCACCCATGTCAGCTGTTGGGCCTCTCAAATGTTGTGAGTGTAGCATGTGGCTGTCCAAAACCCAATCTGTTCTCAACAACATGAGTCTCTGGCATCCCTGCACTCATATAGTGGTGACAAAATATATTTTGTCATCACAGTTGCTACATGCTTCCATGTAGCAACTGTTCCCGCTGCCTGTATGCTGGACAAACAAAACTTCCATTTAAATGTCTGCTGTGCCCAGCACCTCTGTTAATAAAATTTAGACATAAATCTTTGAGCTTTCGTTTTGTCATCAGCTTTAAATACTTCATTAATTGCATAATCTGTTGATAGTTATGATCTCTGTATGGTGGGCTAAATATGTTTCTTGGACAAGAAAAATGGGAAAACATATGTGTGTGTGATCATTACTTTGAGCAAAAAAATGCAATGTTACTTAATGGTATCTGTGTGATTTATCTTCACTTTAACCATTTTCCATTTGTTTAGCTGCTTGTTTCTGTCACCATAGAGTGTGTCAACCATGCTATGAAATAGATACAGTTAGAACTAATATACATTAATAGCCTTCCTGTATTACAGACATTAACATTTTATCTAACGTTTTAAATCCTTCAAACATTTATTCTATAAGTCTAGAAAAAGGTCTCAAACCTAATTTGTGTAATGTGTTTTACTGGCAAAAAATTGTGCTCTTGTTTTGCTTTAAATTTCCCAGCCAACTGTAGGCAGAAGCCACCTGTTATTTTTATGTCATATTCTTTCAGTAAGAAAACAGGTAATCATAATCATGGGCTTTAACAATCCCTTATGGTGGCTCAGAGATCATACACCTTTTCACGGAAATCGGCCGATTATGATTGGTGGCGGATCATTCGGCACACCTCTACCTAACACCGTAAGAAATTTTGCTGGATGATAAATATTCCCAGAAGTTATTGCGATAAACGATAATATTGTTGTCTTGAAACAATTTTTATGTAATGAAATGGTAATGGCATGAAAAATGCAAGAACACGTTCTCAAAGATCAATAAACTTTCAGTTCTAATGAACATTTAACACTGGAACTAGATGACATTTTACAGAGTCTAAATAAATATACAACAGAGAGAACAAATAAAATTAATTATGAAGCCTCTGCAGTACACACAATTGTCCTTCAAAGAAGGGCTAATTGAAACCAATACACCAAACTGAAGACTTATCTAGATTTTTGTAGAAAGGGAGAGAAAACATTGAAAATAATAAACCATGCAAATGGAAATGATTGAGTTTTAATTTATTATGTGATTAATTATTGCTTATTGTAACAGTCTGACATATTTTTTCAAATCATGGTCACTTTTGAAATGAATACAGAAAGAATGCATCCAAGTGGTTACTTGAAGTGTTTTGTGAAAACACAGGTGGCAAAGGGGGAGTGATAGTTGGTGACTTTATGCTTTCTTTGTTAAATATGAGCTGGTTGGAAACAAATACCAAGATTAGCCTTTAAGATTAATGTCAATAATTGAAATTCATACTACGTTTGTAAAATTTATACGAGGTTTGCCTTCTGAGGTATGTTTAAATGCGGACTTTTCACCATCCCATTATAATTTAGATGCATCCGTGGATTGTTTGAAAACAGAGTGAAAAAAGTTCCTAAAACTCAGTTCACAACCAACTCTCTCTGCATCATAACAGGCATCAGTTAGTGTTCATTGCTAGGCTTATTTAGCAATGATTACATGAATACATTCATCCATCCATCCATTTCCTGTTCACCCTTGTCCCTAATGGGGTCAGGAGTTGTCCATCTCCAGCTAACGTTCCGGGCGAGAGGCGGGGTCACCATGAACATGTCGCCAGTCTGTCGCAGGACTAAATGAATACATAGTTAAATTAATTTTTAGCAATGAAATGCATTGCTTATTATGAATAAATATATTCACTACCAAATCAATTTAGCAATTTATTTAGGAATAAATTGTTAAATGTATTTAGCAATAAGCACAAAGGGACTGAAACCAGTGGTTAGAGTAGGTGTGAACTGGTTGTCAATACACTCATATTTATTATTTGTGTATTTCTTCATATACAAATGAGCTTCAAACATATTCTTAATGTAAGAATCAATTTTTTATGTAAATTTGGTTTACATTAAGGCTTTAATTACAGACCCCCAATATAAACCCCACAGTTCCACACAGAGACAGTAATGAAAGCATTTGCCCCCCAGGGTGAGCTGAGAACATTCATCAGACAGCAGCCTGCAACGACACGATGCCCCTGAGTCCACAAAGTGGACACATCCTACAATGGTGGAGCTTTGTTTCCCTCCGCTCCGGGCTACCAGGAAACACGAAGGAGGAGGCTCCATTTTGTGTGAGTGTGTGTGTGAGGGGGGGGAGTGTAAGAACCTTTGACCTCAGAGGGAATCTGCTCCTTTTGGGGATGGGGGATAATGTTTCCTAAACCTGTGCTGGCCTTGTCTTATCTCAATCAAATAACTAAAACACACTTTTTCTGTAAAGCATCATTATGACAGGCCTCTTGCAGACCAGCTGCATTTTAACAAGTAAATATATTTTACGGAAAAGACAAAAAAATTCTGACTGCTTATGTTTAAATATCTAAAAATCTGGATATCTGGAGAGTATTAATCATTGCTAAGGTGGTCAATAGTTAAAAAAAATACATAGCACATGTCATGAAAAAATTGTAATAAGGTCACATCTGCTAGTCAGGTCATATGAAATGTTTGTGAACTCTCACCAAAAGAACTATCTGGGTTACTTGTACGAGGTTGGAAGGTTGTTTTCCACAGCTGCATCAGGACCAGATTGTTTTTTATTCCTTATCATTATATAAAAACTTACATGTTGTCTCTGGCTGGAAGAGATTTGCATCCAGACTGGCTTGATTATTGATTGTCTTATGAGCTCTCTGTATTGTGCACAATATATGAATAAACCTGACTGAGTGATTCTACCTGGACAGTGCTTGGAAATAGTTTTTCCACGACACCCAACTTAGGGCTGGGCAATGAATTGTTTTTATCAATTATTTGAATTTTTATTTTTTGAAAATGCATTCTTTGGAAAAATCTGGATTTTGTTTTCCACCAATGCACTTCTTGTGTTTCCAAGAGTGATATTAACCCTCCCAAGAACTATCCTCATGTTTGACAAGCATGTGTTTATTATTTATTGTTTCAACTTTGAGTTCAGGTCAACTCACAGAAGAAAGTATTGAGAAAAACATATACATCTTTAAAAAATTGTAAGATATTTTCTGTCATTTGGAATTTTATTTTAAGGAAAAATAGTGAGGAGAAAAGTTATTAAAATTGGAAATTGAATTTGAAATGAAAAAAAACAGAGAATTTATTCACCCAGTATTAGTATAAATATTAAATATAATTATATTAACAGTCGGAATAATATAATTATTATATAATTAGATTAACAGTCATCGTATCTTGAGTTTGAAAACAGGAGTCATCCTATGTCTGGCTCTGTAATTGAAAATGAAATTCCATATCTCATATGCCACAGCTTCAGCAGAAACTGCAGAAAGAGCACATTTATTGCTACACCTCATTGAGCTCAGCCTCCTCCTCAGCTCAGAGAAGCTGGCAGGATATCATTAACTCAAGAAAGTGCACAAGTTGATTCTTCGTTATGTGGAAGAAGAAAAACTAAATCCAGGGTTTCCCCCAGTGCATTATAAGCCTGGCGGCCCGCCATGCTTTACTTTACTGTGACGCTTATTAAAAACTCAACAGACGAAAGGGAAGAGCTACTAAAGTCACATTAGCAGTGTTGAATTCAATCTCCCGTTTGTTGCACATCTCTGCGCACAGTGCAGCAGATTTAGTACATTTTACATGGCCAGTCACAGTCTGTATGAGGCCTGGAGCTGAATTTGACTTAGGGGCCCTTCTTGCTGCTAAAACAATCAGCACCTCTCACAGCTTCTGTGTTAGATTTAGTGAAATCTGGGAGAGAGGCAGTAGTTTAACTGGTCAACCTAAAAAGCAATTGCAGTTTACTAATTTGTATCTGTGAACAAACAGAGCTCAAACTCAAAGATTAAACTCACAGCATCAGACTGTGGCTGTGCAATAAAACAATCTAACTATGAAGATTGTTTTTTGAACTTTTACAAAGTAAACTTGTTAGCTCCTTAAACTCTTACATTTAAATGTTAAACAATTGAAAATATTTTAATTTATGGATGCTGAAACAATTACATCAAATTTAGCAGCATTGATCATCTCAATAAACAAATGTTACATTTCTTTATCTGTGGTCTTTGTTAAAATATTAGCATTTATGTGGCCCCTGAAGGTCTGGGGGGCCCTATGGAGCTGCTGACTTAATTTGGATTAAACAGGTGCAAATACTTGATATTCATTTTAATGGTATTGTTTGATTTGTTGTTTTTAAGATTAGTTGTGGGTTTAAATAGCATTTCACTGGCAATGTTTTCCCATAACATATAATTACCCAGTAATATTTTTTACATTTCCTGTAAACTTAACATCTTTTAATACAAAAACCCAGTGGACCACCTGGCTTAGCAAGTTTTCTGGAGGGAAACCCTGGAATTCCAGAAGCCACCGTCCAAATACTTCTATTTGGACTTTTAATATAACTTAATATAAATCTGAGTCCTTCCACTCAGTCGACAGCCAGTGAGAAAGGCTGGTGAATTTGAACAGACAGCCAGCAGCACTCCGATACAGGAAGAACAGACAGAGCCAAGGAGGAGCCTCTGAGAGACAGCAGCCGTAACTACCAGGTATGTCAGAGGAACCCACAGCTCCTCATTACTCACACACTTCACCGTGACCACAAACAGCCTGAGTGCTGCAGAAATATGAAATCAAAAATGGACGTCTACAATTGTCCTCACTGAGGAGTAGAAGCCTCCAATTCAAATGAGTCACAGTGACTAGCCTGAGGCTGGTCTTTGCTTTAATTGGAAGTGGATCTATTCCTGACACAGATAAAATGTTTCACAGTCAAACGTATCTTTCTTGACAAAAGTTTTGCCTTCACAATGAAAAATTATGTTCCTCTTTGCAGATCATCACAAAACAAAAAAAAAAACATCCACCCAGCAAGACTACTCTTTATAAATGCCCAGGACATTAATTGATGTGATTAAAAATCCACTTCCAAACTATTAAAAAACAAAGATAACTGCTCTGTTGAAACTGAGAATGGTTTGGAGAACCACCTGCTAGTGTCTCAGGTTTACAGATTAACCAATGAAAAGCCAAAACTAGAAATATCCTGAACATTCACGACCTTCAATTTATTTCCAGTTTAACGCTTCTGCAGAATGAATCACTTAATTTAACTAATTACAAATTTCTACATAGTTTTTAACCATTAACAGAAGTGGTTGTAATATGTTTCACAGCCTCATCACTTTCTCTCCCCAACATATTGAGAGCTTGCAATATTCAATATTTAACCAATCACAGAACACTTTTACTCTGACGACAAATCGAATAAAGAAACTGGTACATTCAGCTGGTTTTTCATGACTCCACTTAAGATTTTTTATTACATTTTAGAAATGTATTAAAAGATGCAAATAAACAAAACATTAAATTTGTTCTTAAAAATGAGAACAAACATCTTATTGCCTGAAAGTAAATAACAGCATTTCTTTAGTGAATGCTAGTAAATGAAGCAAAAACATGAGACAAACTCAGCTCTTTCTGCCGGCCTCAACATCAATACAGTGTACAGCTGATTTCTTGATTATTTTTATACCCAAGAACATGTTTTTCTAGACAGAACAGATTTACAGACAAAGGTGCTTTTATCTTAAATGGAAAGAGTTTTAGCCTAGCTCCATCTCTTATACTGTTCTTTCAACAAATGGTTTTTTTTGGATCTGTGTACTCCAATTAATAATTAATCTGTTACTAAATTAAGTTGACAATTATTTCAAGAATTGATTAATCTGTTGAACTGTTTCAGCCCCACTGGAGACATACACATTCACCTTGTGTTGATCAGCCACACTACAGCTATATCAGAAATCATTTCTATCAATCGAGTTTATTTGTACAGCACATTTCAGCAAAAAATGTAAATCAAAGTGCTTTACATCATAAAAATAAAAAATACAAAGTCATAGAACACATAGTCAACAATTGAAGCATTACAATTTGTCAAGTGCGATTACATCAAAATGTTGATTAAGTGTCAATGTTTCAAAAGCAATTCCAAACAGGTGGGTTTTTAGTCTTGATTAAAGGTACTCAGTGTTACGGCAGTTTTACAGTTTTCTGGAAGTTTGTTCCAGATTTGTGGTGCACAGAAGCTGTATGCTGTATACTCTATGTTTGGTTCTGGTTTTGGATCCAGAGCAGACCAGAACCAGAAGACCTGAGAGTTCTGTAAGGCTGATAAAATAGCCGATCTTTAATGTATTGTGGTGCTAAACTGTTGAGTGATTTATAAACTAATAGCAGTATTTTAAAGTTTATTCTTTGAGCTACAGGGAGCCAGTGGAAGGACAGGGTGCCAGTTCTCCGTACTGTGAAATAGTTTCTGGGAGTCGCTGGAAACATATTCTGACATAATTTCAACAGACATCTCAATCTGTTAAGTTCCCTCAGCTGTGCCTATGTAAAAAAAAAAAAAAAACTTGATCTCTGGATCCTTAAACCTTGCTGCAGCTCAATACAAACAGTACTTCAATTCTTTGCAAAACCTCTATTAAATTTAAAGCTTGATTATATGTTTAACATCATCTGAATTTACAGACATCAGAGCAGAAGAAGCAACATTACTTCAGGTAGAACATATTCATTTAAAGTGTACATAATCAGCGTCCTTAGTGCTTTGTGGTGCCTTCCAATCACATGTCTGATCTCACTGGACCGGCTCAGGCCTGCTGTCAGCAGATCATCAGCATTACGAATACACAGAAAAGACTCATCATACACACCGACATGCTGCCTTCAGGTACCAATACAATGTAATCCAGGACAGCTACATAAATCACGTGAAAACTGATTAGGCCCCCGCCTGAAGACTGTTGCTTTATGACGGTGTCATGACTGTCAAGACATGCAAACAGCTCAAAGATGATATTCCACGCCAACATGTGTTAGATTTTTGAATTTGAATTGAATCGAAAGAAACCAACAGTTGTTGTCCTGCTAATCCACCTCGTTTGCTTTTGCTGCTCCACTTCAAATCTGTGTCTGGCAGTGTCCTGGGGTCGATTCCTGACCTTTTGCTGTACCTCTTCCCCAGACAGGACACCCATTTCCTGTCTGGTGACAGTCACTATGGGCCTCTTGAGCCACAAGAGATGTTTAAAATGAAAAGTAAAAATAGTTAGAGAAATGGAGGTCGGAGTTTGAATCCTTCCCCATTATGATGGAAGGAACTTCCTTTTATCTCCTTTCTCCTCTCTTTTGGGTCATAGTTCAGGTATTATTTGAGCAATTCCTCCCACTTGTAAAAACAATAGTGGTTGCCACAGTTACATATTATAATAACTGCCCAGAAGCAAACAAGTGAGGAAAAAACTAAAATTCTTCCAGGTGCACAGCATCCAGGACCAGATGGAATAATTGTCCAAACATGCAACGCCTCAACTAAAAAATGAGTCAAGAAAAATAATTCATCAGAATTAATGTAACAGCTGCTTCAACATGCTGTCAAACACGATTTCAAAATCCAGGTAGAAGTTCAGAACATGTAAAAAGAACATGTTTGACCACATTTAAAACTCAGACGATGATTAATGTCATAGTCACTGTTTACTCTTGCTTTGCCACCCACAACTTTACACATCCAGGTATGGAGATCCTCAGAGTGGAACTCTGGCTCACACACATTATGCAACTCAAATGCTGCAGAATCTTTGTCATAATCTGTCCAGTTTTTTGTTTCATAACAGCAGCTTATTAGCTCCAATTTTAAGCCTATGGTAACGTCACTGGCCTAAAGAACAATAAAACTGAATTGGAGGGTTCTTTCCCTTCAGTTTCCTCTCTTTACAAACTTTGCACTACACAAAATCCAGCATTTGAAACCCGCAATCCAGTGAACTGTTTTCTTAGATTAACCACTGAAAATCTTTCACATTTTCTTTCTCAGGGAGGCAAGACACGAGACAGAAACAGGGTCAACTTCAGGTTGTCATGTTGACAACTAAACTAGAGAAACTGTTCGAAACAAAACGAGAAAAGAATAGAGGCTACGGTTAAAGATTTAGAACAGGAGTAAAATCAACAACAGCAAGATCTTGAAAAGAGTTCCGAGGCGACCGTCGAGCTAAGCTACCAGATTCTGAGGGTTTCTACACTTGTTTTCGGGAGGAAGAGGAACTCGCTTGTGTTTTTCCTCCATTACATTTTCTCTGAAGTTGTTTTGAAAGAACACTACAATCTCCTTAAAAGCTAACCGCGCGTGTTAAAGAGAAAACCACCATGCTAATCAGCTCTGCCAGCTACAAACCTTCATTATTAAACTTTTAAAACTGGTGGAAACGCTAATGGCGATGTGACGCGGTTTGCCCCAGTGATTACGTTAACATTGGTAATCTGCACTGAAAAGCAGTATAGTAAAGTTGAAATACACTAAAGGACTATATTTGTGTTTGAACAATTAAGCAGTGGATAAAATCCCGAGAGAAACTGAAACAGCGGAGTTTTTCGGAGTGTTGTGCAACGCAGAGGGCTGAGGGAGGATGTTCCCGTCCCCGTTAGGAGAAAGAAGCAGGTGGCGACGAAACAAAAGACGCTTCTCATAACAGCGAGAGTTGGCTTTTCTTTTTTTTTTCTGAATTATATACACACACACAAAACAAACAAAACAAAAAAAAACTAGTTAAAAGAGGACGAAACCAACCGACCTGCATGGGTTATGTCGGACAGGTCGTAGTTCCTCGCGCTGCGAGGAAACTCCTTCAGCTTTCGGTTGGATAGGTTGAGAGCTCCGCTCGCGGCAGCCTCCTCCAGAGCTTTCTCCACGCTCCGACTGGCCGCTACTGTGGCCGGCAGCTGGGCTCCATCCCCAGCAGCCATCAAACGTACGGGTCTGCCTCCTTTCTTACTTTGCTTGCCGCGGCCGCACCACTCTCATACCCCCGCAGGCTCGTGGGGGGGGCGGGGGGGGGGGAAATAGATTAAAAAAAACAACCCACACCGAGTCAACTCTCGTTTCAAACTTCTTTAAAAGTGAAAAGCTAAAACTGACTCTCGGTGTCACTTGTTTTCGCTTCCTTCGCACAACGGGAGCCGCGTTCACCAGCGAGCAAAAAGAGGCACGGCCTGTCAATCTTTCAGGAAGTCGAGTCAAGTTTGAATCATTTCACAACGACGTTGCTCCGAGGATACCCGTCCCTTCAAAATAAAAGTCTTTAACTGTAAAACTAATCCAACATATTTGGTTACTGTTACTTCTCTGAACCTAAGAATTTTTAGGTTATTTGATGTTTGATTACTTTCAAATAAAAAGATCAATCAATCAAATTTTATTTAGAAAGCATCCTACATACTGAAAGCAGCTCAAAGTGCTGTACAGATCAATAAAAACAAAACAAAATCAAACAATTACCCACTCCAACCTCACATGGAAAAACACACAACTGCATGGAAAATGCACAGATTAAGCAAAACTGATTCAGTACAATAGAGTTAAAAAGATAGCCCTGGAGCCTGCTCTTAAAGACAGCAACAGTTTCTGCAGACCGTTCCTTAAACGGGGATCATATTACTGGAAAGAAGCCTCACCATAAGTGTGTGTTCTGACTCTTGGAACTGTTAATAGTTCGGTGCCAGAGGATCTCAGGGTCTGCAGAGGTTCATAATATAATAGCAGCTCTGCAAGATAAGATGGTTCAAGACCATTAAGACATTTAAAAATCTCTAAAAGAATCTTAAAATCAATCCTGAGATGTACTGGAAGCCAATGCAATGATTTTAAAACAGGTGTGATGTAAGCCTGCTCTGGTCTTGGTTGGCACTTGAGGGGCAGAGTTTTGTAACAGCTGAAAGCTGTGCAAAGGTTTTTAGGGAGACCAGAAAGCAGGGCATTACAATAATCTATGCAACTGGAAATAAAGGCATGCGTCAGAGTCTCAGTATTAGCCAGGGAGAGAATAGTGTGAACTCTGGTTATATTTTTTAGATGATAAAATTCTGTTTAAACTAGTTGTTTTGTTAAAACAAACAAAATGCAGAATAACAGTGAGCTCAGAATCAAGAAGAATGCCCAGGCTTCTGATTTGTTTTGAAGGTTTAAAAAATGCAGCTTGTAATTTTTGAATTATAATTTCTTTCTGACCCTGTGGTCCAATGATTAAAACTTCTGTTTTGTCCTGACTGAGCTAGAGAAAGTTCTGTGCTAGGACTTGATGTCTGAAATGCAATTAAAAAGTGCAGTGATTGGCTGAGGGTCGTCACGAGACAAGCATATGTATAACTGAGTGTCATCAGCATAACTGTAGAAACTGATTCCATGGTTTCTGATGACTCCACCAAGCGGCAACATGTATAAATTAAAAAGCAAAGGACTTAACGTAGAGCCTTGGGGGATGCCATAGTTAACATCATGAATCTATGAGGAACATGTATCCATGCTGACCATAAAAGTTATATCTGTGAGATTGGAGCTGAACCACTGAAGAACAGTACTAGAAAGGCCAACCAGATGCTGTAATCTATTTGAAAGAATTATAGCATCTGGTTGTAATTGCTGTATCAAACACGGCACTCAGATCAAATAGCACAAGGACTGAGAGCTTGTGTGAATCTAGATTACACCTAAAATCATTCAAATTTTTCAAAGGGCTGTCAGTGTACTGTAGTTCGTTCTAAAACCAGATTGACACTTTTCTAAATACTACTGTCATTTCAAAAAGTATTTAATTGAATAAAAACAAGCTTTTCTAATAAAAATCTTCAGCAGGGACGGGGAAGACAGTTAAATGGATGGGAAAATGGACGGAGCCAAATACAGGACCATTCTGGAAGAAAACCTGCTGGAGTCTGCAAAAGACCTGAGACTGGGATGGAGATTTATCTTCCAACAAGACAATGATTCCAAACATAAAGCAAAATCTACAATGGAATGGTTTACAATTAAATGTGTCCAGGTGTTAAAATGACCAAATCAAAATCCAGACCCGAAGCCAATCGAGAATCTGTGGAAAGAGCTGAAAACTGCTGTTCACAAACGCTTTCCATCCAACCTCACTAAGCTTGAGCTGTTTTGCGAGGAAAAATGGGCAAGAATTTCAGTCTCTTGATGTGCAAAGCTATCTATCTTTATAGATAGATAGTTTACCCTAAGCGACTTGCAGCTGATATCGCAGCAAAAGGTGGCGCTACCAAACGGACAAGGGGGCCAAATAATATTACACAGCCCATTTTGAAGATTTTTATTTGTCAAAAAGAGTTTAAAATATCCAATAAATTTTGTTCCAACTCACAATTGTGTCCCACTTGTTGATTCTTCACAAAATAACAATTTGAGATCTTAATGTTTGAAGCCTGAAAAGCGGCAGAAGGTTGAAAAGTTAAAGGAAGACGAATCCTTTTGCAAGGCACTGTATGGAAAGCTCTCATTGTTTGGTAGTCAATTGTCAATTTGTTTTTCATCCACTTCCTCTTTGCTTTTCTGAAATTTCTTCTTAGTTTCTTTATATTTTCATTTTCTATGGGCATAATTGTTTATTAATAACTTTTTTTTTTTAAACTAACAGAGCTACATGGTCCAGGTTAGATTTCAGTTTGTTGAAAAATTGGTTGACTATTGACAGGGAACAAAAATTGGGTAACAAAATTATCTTCAGAGGTAATTATCTTACTTCAGAGGTAAGATGTCACCTCCTAACAGCTAAAATTGATTTGGTTTGTGCTGAATCAAATCAGTGACATTAAAAAACACATAGTGCTGGTCAGAAACAGCCAGGTCAACAACAGAGGACACACCGGAGGCCAGACCACAAGTAATAATGAGGTCAAGGGTGTACTCCCTGTTGTGAATAGGCTGGTTGACATGCTGAATAAAATCTATACAGTTTAAAGTTTCTAGAAACTGTTTAGTCAAAGAGTCAGATGGATTATCAACATGTAGATTAAAATCACCAGTCACAATAATCATATTATACTTAGCATGAATACAAGATAAAAACAAGAAAAAAAAAAATCAGTACTAAAATCAGCAGCTTGCCCAGGTGGTTTGTAGACAGTAACACAAAGTATTTGCTAGTTGTTAAAAACAAAGCCATGATGCTCAAAAGAAGGGCCCTGCTCAAATGAAATTTCTTTAGCACCCAGTGAATGCTTAAATATTGAAGAAGGACCCCCATCTTTCCTGGTACTTCAAGCATAGAAAGAAAATGTAAAGCCTGGCGGAGAAGCCTCAGTGAGCACAACTGGTCCATCTGAAACCAGGTTTCTGTTAAAAACAAGTAATCCAGTTTAGCACATAAAATCAAATTATTTAAAATAAAAGATTTATTTAAAAGAGAGCAAACATTTAAAAGAGGCATATTGAGAGTGACAGGTGAACCGCTACCATCAGTTGTAGGTGGTAGATAATGGTTTCCTAAAGGTCTAAGGTTATTAAAGTTCCTTGAATAGATATGGTTATGCACAGTTTGCTCCCTGTATGTAAGCCAAACTCATATTAACCGATTAACTGGTCACCAGGCCCAATGGCACAGTCAGAAGATGAATAGAAGCCAGGACTATTTAGCAGTTTGTTAAGATGCAGTGATGGTTACCAGATATGGATGTTGAGGTTGTGAGCTTCACCTTAGTTAAGCTAGTAATTAGTAATTAGAGAAGATACTAATTCACTGATTCTGATTTGTCTCAGAATTCTTGGCATTATTTGATGTCACACAGGAGTTAGAAGAATTGTAAGTCAGAAAGCCATTCAAGTTCCCATTTCTCGTGGCGCAAACTACTGTTGACATTACAGGACATATTCATAGATGGATCGTGTATATTATTATGTGTGTCACTGGTTTATATATAGAAATTGTCAGAAGTAATAATAAAACAGTTTATACCCTGGGTGTAATAGCCATAAAGTTCAGTATGTTTTATATGGCAACTACTCATTTTTACCCAGGATCTTAAATGTAATTAGTGAAGCATTGAAATGTATTGTATGCACAGGTAGGATCTATGTTAAAGAGACCCTTCTGTTGCAAAGATTTTTCAGAATTTATGAAAATGTGATCACTTTTCTGTCAGATTGAGACCTTTGGCACAAGTTGAGGTTTTGGAGTTGCTGAATCCGTAGCTCCTTACTAGCCTAATTATGCCACAAACATGTATGACTGCGAGTACACTGGCCATTTCGGATTTCTCAGGTTTAACAGTCTCTAAGTGCTTTTTCATTTGTTCTCTTCTGTGTTTAATAAATAATGATAGTGTGGGATGAGAAAGCATCTGCATATGTGGAGAGTGTTTTTGTACACCTAGACAAAATTTCTAGCTAGAAGAAGAGATCAACTTTACACGGAGGGTGTACTTTCTTTTTCCAATGAATCCGTTAACTTCCCCCTTCTCAGTGGAAATAGGAAATTAATAAAAGCTTCTTGAGTTCAATTATTATTTTGATAGGTCAGAACGGATACCACTTCCTCAGTTTGGCTGGTTTGACGTGTTTAGAAAGGGTGCAGCCTGAGCGAGGGCTCGAAGAGGGTGGGCGTGGCTGCAAAGAAGGGTTTTTTTACTGACATTGATTGTGGGCGGGTCTTGTGCTGATTGAAGGTAATTCTGCTACGGATTTGTTCTTTAATGCTATAAACTGACGCCAACACCGCAGCTGTTGTCCCACAAAACAGGGTTTAGTAGAATAAGTGCGAGCTGCTATCCATGAGGCTGCAGCTCACGTCTCTAACAAACCGGTACACTGACAGCTTCACTGCTAACCCAACTCTGAACTCCTCTCCACTTCCGGTCCTGGTACTGCCACCGATCCCCCGCCCATATGACAGGCCCATCACATGTGAGTGGGAGTCAGCAGAGTCAGACATGGGAAGCCCATAACACCACACATAATAATAAGAATCACAATGCAACTTATAACAAATACACATAACCATGTGGATCCCAATAGAACTAAAACAGAATCGTTACAATATTATGGAGATGTGTCCATTATGGCAGGCAGTGGGAAGTGTGTGTCCAATTTTCAGATGGGCCGGCCCAAGGCAATGCAAACTAAGCAGCTGCTTAGGGCCCCAAGGAAACTAAGGGGCCCCTTCAGTGGAGCTGATTTTTTTTGTTTGTTTGTTTTAGTAATAATTTATATGTCATTATAATATTAAAAACACACAATTTCACTATGAAGTGATTTGTTTTTAGAATAATATAAGTTTTAGAATGTATGTAGAAATCATTATTTTATGGATAAAAAGAAAAAAAATAAATAGCTCTTGGGGCCCCTGGTGGCCGCGGTAGGTACCGCACACATTACCAGTAACATGACTTCCTGTCCATTGAGCAAAGCATGCAAACCTCCAAAGCTCCAATCAGAAGTGAAGTAAGCAAAACAATGTCTGAAAAAAGGACTTCTGCTTCAGGGAGGGTGAAAAGAAAAAGGAAGAATAGAAAAAAACCAAAATAAAGGTTTGTTTTAATGTGTCTTGGTAATGTAATGTAAAAAATCTGTAAAGCTGCTAATAGAAAATGAGCTTGAAAGCAACCTGGAACGGTCCAGTTCAACAGCCAAATATTTATGCTAGGGTCTTTGACTTTGCATGAAATGTTGGTTATGTATTATAACCCCAGATTCTATGAGTCTAGGAGCAGCCCTATAAGGCTATCTAGTGGGTTCATCCCTCACGCAGCACTGCCTATACAAAATAGAACTTTAAATGGTTGGCTCTGTATATTACTGAGGTATTTTTAGCTTCAAAACGCTGTGTCTGATAATGTTTGATAACAATAATTAAAACGTCTCAATGTTTGATATTGTCTAGCAAAATGTTTTTATGTCAGGCTGCTACATCGATGAGCTACTCTATGCTGTAGTTGGGTATATGTTGTTTGAATGATCTAATGATCTGGCTGCTGATTTCAGCAAGTCCACATTGTTAGCAGAACTAGAGGGCCCCAAAACCAAATTTCGCTCAGGGCCCCATGGAGGCTTGGGCCGGCCCTGGACTGAACACACACTTGAAGTAGCACCGTAGTGAAAATGCAGTGACAGGAAGACTGCATTGTCTTTTATATGCGCTTATTATTTCCCCATTCACTCAGGAGCAAATGTCTACATCGCACGCAGACACACACACACACACATATGCAGACGCTTTCTGAACCCGCCTTCTACAGCTCCTCAAAGTAACCATCACAACCATTTCCGTCACTTTATGAAAGTCAGTGCTTTACGAATGTAATGTAATGATGAGTTTTGTTTCCTAAAATTTATGACGTGTTTAAACAGACATTTTGTTTGTTTATAAAGTTTTTTCAAGTAATTTGCTAAAACCTGTTTACACTATCTCTGGTGTATCTCTGGTCTCTTTAAAGAATCCAAATGTTGATAAAGCTCCAGAAAGTCACTTCCATTACCGTTCAGCATCAAGATTCTCCTGATGCTGTAAATGCAAACACTCACATATGGATAAATGTATGAAAAAATGTATTTCAATGAATATAGAGCGGGGAAAAATCTCAAGCCAAGGAAGAATTGTTTTTACCATTACCAGTATCAATTAATGATATCTCCAAAGAATCAACCTATCCAAAACTATCATTTATAATTGAAATTTTTAAGTTGAGTTTCTTAACTTCCAGTTGGTCCATGACTTTCATGTCTTTCAGCCACTGAACCCTCTGCATGAGGAGCCATATTTATCATGACGTCACGCACTGTGAGAAGGATGGTGATGGAGGTAAAAACATCTCCAAAGCTAACTGTTAGAGAGCTGCAGCACAGACTGATGACTTGGAGTCACCAAGTCTCTGTAGCAGCCATTAGACACATCTACATGCTAACTGGTTGTTTGGGAAGTGATAGAAAAAAACCTTTTCAGTTCTTGAGTAAAACTGGGGTTCCATATTGGGTTTATGCCTAACACTAGCACTCACCACTCCCCTCTGCCCTTGTCCTTAAATCAGAAAGTGTTTAAATTATTCTACTGAGAAATGGGCCGTTGGTTCGCAAACCATGAGCAGTTCTCATCTTTCGTGTTGCATAGATACATTCTAACTAGTAATTTCACCTTTTGCTGAGTTTCAGTCATTTCCATAGCCTAACCCTGGCCCATCCTAATCATTAGAATAGAATTGAATATGGCTGAGTTGACTTTGTATTTATTTATCCTCATGGTCCCATTAGAAGCTCAAACACACACCCACACAGTACTTCCTTACTGTAGGAAGTAAGGCCGCGATGTCAACAGATACGCGAAGCTGAAGATATGAACCTATATGAACCTAATGCAATTCCCATCACTGAATTGCATTGGACCTTCTTTTAAATTCTTCTGGGATTAAGCATCCAGCTGCAAGAAACCATTACATGTAGTACTTGATTGGATGTTGGGTCTGCACACTGGGTGTGTACATTAGAATTTTTTTTTTTGTCATTGCACACATATAGAATGAGATTAAAGCCAGCTCTATAACAGTGCAAACAATGTAAAAAAAATATCTACATTATAAAAATAGTAATATTTATAATATTTTAAAGGTTAAATTTATATATACACACAAGCATGAAGCACAAGTGAGAGTTCAGGTCTTAATTGCTTGTGGAAAAAAGCTGTTTTTGTGTCTGTTTTTGTTTTGATACACCTGTAGCGCCTCCCAGAGGACAGCAGGTCAATTAGGTTGAAGCCACAATGGGTTCTGTCCTCACTAAGTGTAGGCTTTTCATGTGGTTGCCTATTTTAATAACTTTACATGTTGTCAATAATGATGTCAGGCTTATTGGTACTCAGTGCCTCTTAAAAGTATCAGGACACAGAACAGAAATGGAATGTGGAAGCATTGGATGGCACATGTATCTGTGGTCGTGACTAATTCAAGACAATCTTATTAGCTTAATTCACAACAACTAAGAAGCCGTTATTAGTTGGTGAGCCATTCCTGTATGTAGTCCAAAACAGGGTCTGCACTACAGCAGATAATCAGTCCTCCCACTGCAGCAGTGACCATGGTTTACCTCAGCACTAGAACAGTGGGAGATGCAGGCTCTCATGGTGGATTTGATTTTCAATAACAAAACTAATCTGTAATTCTGTCATAGTGACTACATTAACTCATGGAAACTTCTCTCATTTTAAAGATGTCCATAGATGCATTGGTTTGTAAGCACTTGAATTCAAACCTGATGTAAATGGGAAACCAGTTGAGAGACAGCAGGATGGAAGTGATGAGGTCATGTTTGTGCACTCTCATCAGAATCCTAGCTGCAGAGTGTTGGATGTATTGAAGCCTCTGTAGGCTCTTGGTAGGAATCCCACTGAAAAGTGTATTCCAGCAGAACAGTCTGGAGGAGACAAAGGCATGGTGCAGTTTTTCTGTGTCTGAGAGGGAGAGTATAAGACGGATTATGGAAATGTTTCATAGGCAATCTCATATCAAGAAGGAGGTCTTGATATGAGATTCAAAAGACTTTTTACACCAAGACTTGTGACTACTGATGAAAGTGGAATACTGGAACCAGAGAAGGAGATGCTGGTTATGGATGATGTTTGGGTTTGATGGGAAGTGCCCACTAGAAAATGGCTTCATCTTTGGAGCTGTTGGGTTGGAGAAAGCTGTGCTCCATCCATAACTTTACCTCCTCCAGACAAGTGGTGAGTTTTGATGAGGAAATTAGTGGTGAAGTGCTTTGGGGTCCTCTGGACCATGCCTGTCAAGTCTCCTGTTTTTACCTCCCTGTCCCGCCATCCTCCCGTATTAGTATTTTCCCATAAACATCCTGTATTGTGCACCTCCTTGCTCTGATAATACCATCTGGCAGCGAGATTTCCCGTATTCTCAAGTCCAAAACTTGACAGGTATGCTCTGGACTGCTTCTTGATGAGGGAAATGCATACCACCCAGTAGCTGTACCTGCCCATCACACCTTGCAGAGGAGGGAGAGGAGAGAGCAGATACACAACAAGCAGCACACTGGTCTGTGGATATGACAGATAGAGGACACAGCTTCTCTATTTCCACCACTTTATGATAAGACAAACAGAAGTGATGGTTTAACTGTACTTAAGTATTTCTAGTTCACTAATTCATGTGAAAACTGAAGGGAACTGAATGGAAAGGGGGTGGAGAGAAGCTGCAGCAGTTTAAGCCTTATTCTAATTAGACTGAATATTTCTCCTCTAAGTTGACCCACATCCTTCTAGGATGATGTCATCAACTAAAATTATTAGCAGCTATGGGAACTGCTGGTCTCATGGTGGCTGTTAGTGTTCATAAAGAATCACTGTAGAACTTCTTGTCTTCAGAGCACGTTTTAAATCAAAGGACATGTACCTGCTCTTCCTTGCAGAGTGAGGAAATACTCCACACTTAAAATGCAACATTTTCCCACCAAATCGACTTCTCCTTACTTCCTCTTGTGAAACCAACACAGAGTGACATCACAACTTCTCACGCTCTTTGTCCTTTTCCTCTTCCTGTGAGCCCTCTGGTCTCAACAATCCCAGGCTTTTGTTTTTCTTTTATCAGATACTCCTAACCCCAGGTCTCTCTCTAAAGTGCATACAACCATCGCTAAATATTTCTGGCACATCATTGACTGCCTCATGTGCAACTGTTACCGTATTTCAAACTAAGGTGTGTTATCAGGGTTCTTAAAGTGACTTTATCTGTTAAACGTGTTGGGAGTCTCTGGAACTTTGCGATATGATCAGGGCAGTGGCCAATTTTAATTAATTATTTAATGATTATTGATTCTTCTGACAATTGATTAATTGGACAGAAGAATTGGCACATTCTAGAGGTTTTTCATTTAAGGTTTTTTATAGCATTGTTTTAGTGAACACTTGATCATTTGTAAATGTCAGGAGTGGTGTGAGGAGGTGGTGAGGCAGACGCTGTAGACCCAGGTATAAGTAAATGAAGGTGATTTTAATAATGAAGTACAGCCAAATAATCCACAGTCCGAGACACAATCCAGAATAAATCCAAACCGCCAGGCAGTGATCTGTTGAATATTTTTTGGATTAACTGGATTCATTTTTACAGCAATTTTAACCGGATGCAGCTATAAATATTACTTGAGTCAAGGTAGAACATATTTTTTTTATCTTAAGTGCAAAATGCAAATACTTGTTGTACCGTTTTGGCTTAATTACTTCTCAGTGTTCTTTCAGAAATATGAATGGAACTTAATCAGAAACTGCAGATGGTGCTTATTTGTGTGGACGATGAAAGTCTACCAGGGAGCGACGGAGATTCCAGAGATGATCCAGGTGGCACTGAGCACAGATGAGAATGGAAGTCCATTTCTGCCACTGTAATGAAATGACAGACCGCTGCAGATAGGTGCCAGCCCCTTGGGGTTCCCACCAGGGAAAAGCATGAAAGATGATGGATCTTCTTTTTATATAAGACTGTAGTAATGGTAACAACTACAGATACATTGGGTAGTTTGAAGAAGAGGTATTGGGAGAAAGAGAGAGAGTTGGTGGAAATGAGGCAACTGAGATATTCCTGTCTTTCTAAACTAAGACCTTGTGTTCTGACCATGGTGTATTTTGATACACTATGGGACGTTCCAAAGTTATTGGGACATTTTGACGTCCCAATAACTTTGAATTTGGAATAGGGTTTCTCAGCGGGGGCGTTCAGAGCTGGTAGAAATTTTTACAAATTGGGGGAGCGAGGATTCTTTTGGGGGGCGTTTGCTCGAAGGGAAACTTTACACCTTAAATGCAACACAATACCAGTTTAGACTTTGAGCAACTTGCTAAAACTGAACTGTGTAACATTAAACTGTATCGATGGCAGCTCTTCATCTCTTC